>SNQJ01S0150134.1:0-23290 GCA_010110895.2 Picea sitchensis | reverse complement strand
CCAACATGCAGTTCAAGGGTGAAGAAACCATCAAATTCCTCAAAGAACACAAAGGAGGAGAAGAGATCCTTGAGAAATATTTGGTCGACCCAAGAAATAATACCAATGCTTCTAAAATTGAGGTAAGTTCCTTAAAGTATCCCTATAAGGAATTTTCATGGTTATTTTCTCATATCATTGGTTTGGAATCCACGACCTCTATATGCCAAGGAATATCATCTATACCCTTAATTTCTCTATGCATGAATATGCCCTCATTGACCAGGGTCACATTATTTCTAATGAAATCTCATTTCAACTGAGTAGTCTGAAGAAGACCCAAAAATTTTGCATGACATCATATCTAATTTTTTCCATAGCATACTGCCATGTTTTCAAGGACTTGTCAAGGGAAATGAGTGTCGTATTTAAGGTGGAACCAATCTTGGCCTGGTATCCATCCTTGTGGAGGCACAAAGCTCAATATCATTTCTACCTGGTTCACAAAATTTTTATCTCAGAATTTAAAAAATTAATATTTGGCCCTAATACGTCAAGACTGTCACTCAAAGATTCCACCTTTCTCTCATAGAAAGGAGTCTTTAAAATTTTAGAGGAATTCAACATTATAAGGTTATTCAATTTTGAGGAGAAACCCCTTCTCCTCGCTTTCTATGTATCGAACAAACATTTTATTATAGAAGTTGGTAGGAAATACAAAGACCGGGATCATTTCTTTAATGATAAAATAAAAAATCAATTCATCTTGTTGCCTTGGAAATTTAGAGAAGTTGTTGTAAAACACATCTCACATTTGGATGACCTTGCAAGTCAATTTGACCAACTCGGCCTTAATGAAACCGAAATTGTGGAGTGTTTCAACCCCAATGATTTATTCACTCCACATACGTTTGTAATCAGATATTCCTCTTATTTTACCAAAATTTAATAGTTTAAATATGGAGGTGGGGATAATTTGAATCTCCCCGAGACTTCAGCCAACCAAGCTCTTAATGATATGGAGGAATTAGCTAGCACTAATGAGTGTTATCGACAACAAGGTAGATAAGTAACAAAAAAAAACCCAAATTCATTGATTGTGTCTCAAAAGGTACCCCAATAAGAACAAAACCTAGGAGCAATGGTTTGGAGATAAGGAAAACACTTGCCAAAAGCTCAGATGATGGCGGTGACAAGGACCCAACAAAGAAAAATCTTCAAAAATCTCACATTGTATATACCTTTGCTAAAAGAAAAATTGTTACCCAGAAAACGAGGATAGAAATACCTGAAAATCAAGAAGCCCCCATGGAAATGGGCGTAGATGAGATTATCGAAGAACCCAACTGGTCTGAACAACGATTTTTGGAAACCTAAGTAATTGTCGAAGATCTAGTCACTCAGGAACCAAAAATATTTGAAGAGGAGTTTGTGAGATTGCACAAAGCGACCTACAATAGATGTTCTAAAAACAATTTAATTGAAAAAGTGAACATGAAAAGCAAGAAAATGTCTGAGAAATGGAAATTGGAAATTGATTTCCATAGGGTTTCACCTTCGAAGATTGTACAATTTCATGAAGCGACCAGAGAAGCACTGAAGGAATATGTTGGAAACATAGAAAGGGAAAAATTAATTTTAAAGGAAAACATAAAGGAATTGGAGGAAACTCTAATTCCAATACCATTTTTTGTTGAGCCATTAAACACACTTCAACCAACACTTACCTTAGAGGATATTTCATAAAGAAGCAACAAGTGGAAATTTTCATCAAGTTTGTTGTTAGCAGTAAGAAAGTACGTTGGAGATGGGATACAAAAAAGAATATATTTGATCCAAGAAATTTGGGAGCTTGCACAAAGCTCCACCAACTTTGCAACGAGAATTACACATTTCAAAGAATATCTTCAAAAATATATGGAAAATGATGAAGGTTTTTATAAAAACGTTGTGGGAACATTTTAAACTAAAGTTTCAAGTTTAAGTGATATCCACATAAGAGAAAAAAACCTTCCTTTTAACATCTGGATGAAACAAATTAATGCTCGTTGGTTGAAGAGAATACAAAGTTTAAGAGAAATGATAAATGAATTAGATGTTATTAAGAATAAAAGAGGTGACGTTTTCTTTAAGCTTGTTGATCTCACAAAGGAACTCGATGGTCCAATTCTATTAACAGACACAATACTTTCATCAAAAGAGCAATTATTAAAACAACTTGATGTATTAAAAGTTGCATGAGCGAGCAAGTTCACTGTCTCAATAGAATTATCTGAGGAAGAAATTGAAAGGTGGCTAGTCAGATATATCAATAGAAATGATGAGATAGATGACAGGTTGCACAAATTAGGTATGGAACTGAGAGAGATAAATAATTATTTGTTCGAAATAAGGACTAAACATGAGATCGCGATGGGCCCCATGAAGTAATATATAAAAGAGTGGCTAAGAAAATCTCTAATTACAATCATCGAAATAGATAAACGAGAAATGATTACATTAGTTATTCCACCTCCAACACAACAACTATCTACAAAAGAGGCACCAACAAACAAGTAAAGGGTTCAGAAGAATTTCAATCACAATGAGTCAAGTAGCAACCCTATTCTTGGACTTGTTAGTTTTCTTCTACATCCATTTTTCATATTGCTTTCCATTTCCCAGTGATCTGTGAAACCCAGGTTGATCCTTGACTGTTTTTCTTCTGTCTTCCACGTATTTTTATTTCATGGTCTATGGGAGCCCCATCCCAGTCCTTTTTGAAGGAAAAACACAATTTTTTATTTGTATTTCAAGACATTACTCTTTTATTTAAAACAAATAATTTTTTGAGGTTCCCACATAACTAATTTGGGACATAACATTATTGTAATCTCAAAGACTTTGATTTAATAATGAGATTTCAAATGTATGTACATCAAAATATTATTTGTGCCTAATGGAATGATCATTTAAATTTCTCTGCGATATGTGGTTCATACTTTCTTGTTTCCCTTCCTTGAATATTGTGTTCTATTTTGACGAATACTTTGATGGAAATGTTGTCTTATTTTACCACACACTCTTTTTGTTTATGGTCTTGTAACATATTGTAAATATTTACATTTTATAAGATACCTGGTCCTTTCTCGGGTATTCTTTTCATGTGAATATTTATTTCTAAATAATCCCGGTCCTTCTCATGAATTGTTTATATTCTTTCATGCTATTCAAAAATAGAGGAGTACTACCTCTTTAAAAATGCAAGGGGATTTTATCCTCATGATGTTGAATCAAAGACCGTTAAACAATATTTAAGATCAACACCTTTGTAACCCATGTTGGTACCCCTTTGAGTAGTATTGCATCAAACAAAATCTGTACATGGCCATCACTCCCACGTACTTTTAGGTATATTAAGAGTCCCCTAGGTCTCTTGAAACCAACTCTAGATCAACAGATTGAATGCCTGAATTCTATAGTGACATTGAGAACATCACTCAAGAAGATACTCTCTAGTACCTGGGTAATCAGGTAGTACAACTAAGGGTATGGTTTGACCTCCTTAGTAGGTTCCCTGAGATATTGGGCCGAGTACTACTGTTTGACGCCACACATACATCAGAGAGATAGAACACATGGAAATAACTTGTCTATAGGAACCTTGAAAACCCTAAGCCTTGGCAAAGGAACATAACAAAACATGAACATAAGAGATATATTGTCATGCAACCCTACCTCTTTCATTCCGGTTGCGACATTTCTACACAATTTTTCTTATTAAAAATTTGGGCAAATCATCACTGTAGTATTCTTCAAGGTGGATTATAACTTTGCAAAAGTTAAAAAAAGAATAAGAAAAAAGTATAGTGGTCCCCTTGACACCCTTATTTGGGACCTATCCCCTTGGATTCCTCTTTTCTCCCTAATTGTCATGGTACCTATCATTTTAAAACCGTGTTGTTGTTTTTTCCCCTGATCGCAGTGGAATCTATCACTCGAAATCATTTTTTTTTATCCCATGAACCCAACCAACCTTTCCAACACCCTTATTTCCCACCTATTCTACTGGATTCCTCTATTTACATTGATTCTAGTGGTACCCTTCACCAATAAACCCTTTTATATGTAGACCCATTCACTCCATTCCTATTTTTCCCTTTCACCATGATACACACTCACAACTAAGACCTTGAAACCCACCTCAATTCTACCATAGACACCAAAATGGAAGACATGAAACATGCCATAAAGAAGGAAATCCAGGACCACCTTGACAACCATATTGAATCATTTTCTGCTAAGATCCTAGAATTACTAAATATTCCTGGAGGCCTTACCTCATCTGAACAACCTTCTAACCCCGAAGGTGTTGCTTCCTCCAATTCGTAGACTTTTCAATCCAACCCCCTTCATCGTGATCTATGTATTCCACAAGTGGAGGTGAACAAATTTGATGGCTCAGATCCCACTGGCTAGGTCACTCAAATGGAATATTACTTATCCTTTCATGGCATCATTGATGACTTGGAAAAACTTCATTACAATGTCCTTTGTTTGGATCCTGAACATTGGAAATGGTGGTAATGGTGTAAAAAATGGCACCAAGGGTATGTTGCTTGGACATAGTTCGTGGTCAAACTTTATGAACACTTTGAAACCAACACACACCACCTAGCCCGTTTGACCAAGTTGAAATAGTCTGGTACCATGGAAGACTTTGTCGCCACATTTGAACAATTGGATTTCAAAACACATGGCATGTCTGATACCTTCTTCAAGGAATGCTTTATCGGTGCCCTAAAAGATGAAATCTGAGCCCAGGTCCTCATAACTCGCCCCCAGATTTGGTTGGAAACTACTCAACATGCCAAGGAAGCACAACAGGTTGTATTTTCCCATAGTCGGAAACCCTCTTTTCTCCCTCACCCTCGACCTACCAATCTTTCCCCTCATGCCACTCCTTTTAAGATCCAAAAATTAACTCAGGCAGAAATGGATGAATGCCAACTCAAGGGTCTTTGCTATAATTGTGATGAAAAATATTTTCCAGGACACATGTGTAAGGAACATAAAAATTTTATGGCCATTTCTAAGGATTTTGCTGATGAGGAGGTCGAATTTTTTCTGGTGGAATAACTACCCCCAATAGATGACCCTACTCCGCCCTCTGATCCTTAGAATTTGAACCATTGATTTTACTACATGCCTTCATTGGATTCTTTGATACCCAAAACCTCAAGCGCATTGGCTACATTAAGCAAAAGAAGGTCATAATCTTTGTTGGCAATGGAAACACCCATAATTTTATTCATTGTCGCATTGCCCAGGAAATAAATTTCCATATTCGTGCAATCAATGATTTTCAAATCATGATTTCCAATAGAGGTTCCATGAAATGTGGTGGGTGTTGTGAAAATGTGCACTTACAAATTGGTCAATACCACCTGAAATCTCATATGTTTTCTATTGACATGGGTCGTTGTGACATTGTGATTAGTGTTGAATGGTTACACACTCTTGGCCCCATCCTCATGGACTTCTGGGACCTAACCATGCAATTCCAAAATGAGGGACAATAATATAAATTCCAAGGAATCATAGCAGGTTCACCTGAGATCATCAGTTCCCATCGAATATAAAAGCTACTAAAAAAAGGTCACTTTGGTATTATTTCCCAAGTCCGTTCCATTCACTTCGTTGAGACACCCTCTGTGCACCCTGTCGTCTAATACATACTCTCTAGACACTAAGATATATTTAATACCCCCCATGGACTTCCCCCTTCCCATGGTTCCCATGATCATTCCATTCCTTTGGTACCTGACATACTTCCTCCCGATGTTCACCCTTATCGTCACCCCTTTTCCCAGAAAAATGAAATTGAGAAAAATGTTCAAGAATTGCTAGAAGCAGGTGTTATCCATCTTAGTACCAACCCCTACTCTTCTCCAATAGTCATGGTACTTGAGAAAAAAGGAACTTGGTGAAAGTGTTCTGATTTTCGTGCTCTCAAAAAACTCAGAATGAAAGACAAATTTCCCATTCTTGTCATTGATGACCTTTTGGATGAATTGAGTGGTGCCCAATACTTTACAAAACTTGATCTCCATTCTGGATACCCCCATATACACATTAAAGAGTAAGACATCCCAATATTTCCTTTAGAATTCATGAGGGTCACTATGAGTTCTTGGTCATGCCCTTTGGCCTGTGTAATGCCCCCTCCACTTTTCAAAGTCTCATGAATCATTTTTTCGGTCCTTTCCTCCATCATTTTGTCTTAGTTTTCTTTGATGATATCCTCATCTATATCAAAACTTGGCAATCCCATCTCTCCCATGTGGATCGAGTTCTCCATCTATTGTCTAAGCAAAAACCTTTTCTCAAAAATAATAAATGTGATTTTGACACCTCTAAAGTTGATTACCTGGGTCATGTTGTAGGAAACTATGGTGTAAGGGTGGATACTAAGAAAATTGAAGCTATTAAGGATCAACCTCACCCTAAAACTATTAAAATATTACATGGTTTCTTAGCTCTAACGTGTTTATGTTGCGATAGCTGTGGGAGGTATTAACCTCCACGTTTAACCTTTGACTAGAATGGAGTATTCCAGAAGGAAGGGAAACCCTAAATCGATGTGTGAAAACCCTAGAAGACAAGTTGACCTAGCAGAATAAATAATATTAAAAATATAATTACCAGAAAGTCAGGTCGGCACAACCAGAAAAGTCACTGGACAGATTAATATAAATAGAGGATGTTTGATCTCATTTGTACAACTAGTTGGAGCTCAAGTGTTGTGGAGAGATGCAACTACAACTACAAGGAGGAATAAGGGTGTATGGTCGTCTCTTGGTATTGGTATCTCTCTAGCGCTATCAAGTGATATTCTTGGTGATTTTCTTAGTGATATTCTTGGTGATACTCTTGGTGATGTACTAGCTAAGAATGGCACGAGTTTGAGAGAGTAGTGCAGTTGCAACTACTACAACTATGTATGGTACTTGTTATGTGTATATGGAGACTCTCTCTTATGCACTACCCTTGTGATGCAAACCCCCACCACTCCTAGGGCTCGTGCGACCTTCTGGTCTAGGATTGCTCTCTCTAGGGAGATTAATTATCTCTTAGGTCCTCTCTAAACCCTCAAAATTATCTACCACATGAATTTCCACTTTTCCATGCACACAAATTTGCGTTTGTGAGGGTATCATCACTTCAGTGGAGAAATCCACGCGACCTCGGGCTAAAACCGTAGGCTAAAATCTTTAAACGGTGGGAACTCTGGGACTTCAGAGCTCCAGGCTTTGAGAGTTCTACCATCAACACACTATGATTCTCCCAAATGTTGAATTTGCGAAAAACCAAAAAAAGGCAGGGATCAACGACTCACACTACCCATCAAGATCTATGGCTCACATAAGTTCGTGACTCCGGGCTTTGGGAGTTTTCCTCATTCCAACACACAATGCCTTCGAATGCGCAAACTTCGAACTTGCAGATCAGATGGCTGAAATCCGCCTCAGATCGACGGTTTAGTTTTAATTCGGCCTTCAGACTTCATAGATTTTCAGGACACAACACTCCAAATCCTCCGAACATCGAATTGGTGAATTCTCTTACAGATCAACGGTCCACAACTTCCCAGTAGCTAACGACTGTGATATTCTTTGGAACTCCGAGCTTTAGAAGTTATTTCTCCTTATCACCACCAATCCTCCAGATTGTCGAACGCCCAACTGACGAAGGGTTGGGATCCACGGTTCCCGTGTCCCCGCCAACAGATGGCCTGGATCTACTTCGTGATTTGGGGATTTTTGATCCAAAACAATTTTTGCCCAATATTTTCTAGAGCTCTGAACTATGGTCGATATGCAGACACGTGTACTTGTAACCGACTACCAATATGTACTCCGAGCTTCGTAGCTTCGGGGTTTTGCAAGCTCTTGCAACAACACTTCAAATTCTTTGGAGCGGTGAAGTCTGAAGGACTTAGAAGGTTAACGATCATGCTCCTTTCTCAGATCTGACGACTGTGAAAGGTCTGACTCCTCCTTAAGCAACTATCATCCACTCAACCTCCAAACAAAAGAGATTCTTCCTTTCAAGAACTAAATATTCCTATCCTTTTTGAGATTTACCAACTTTAAAATAATTAGACTCTGGTGCACACCTTGCGCTACTTCTCTCGAGCTTGAGACTTATAAAAATCTCCCATGCACTCCTTGTGCTCTCTCTCCTCTAAACCTTTTCAACACTTCTTTAAGTGTTGTCCCTGTGCACACCTTGCACAGGTCTATCCTTCAAGATTTTATACTCAAATGAGTATATGTGCACTCCTTTCACTCACTCTACAGACTTCACACTATCTCTCCTGGGCTATTGAGTCTGAAAATGACTCTTCCTTCACACTCCTTGCATGGGCACTGTGCACTCCTTGCATCAAGATTTCAGAAGAGAAACAATTGAAACTTATAGAACATCAAAGGTCCATTGATTCAACCATGAAATATACACACATGCATATAAACACAAAAAAATAGATAACATAACATTACCCAAATAACTTATAGATAAGAAAAATCAGACATTTGAAGAAAATATCCTCTATTATATTCCTTCAACAAAACATTTACAAGAGTTCCAATAGCTCTTCATCTTCTCTTTCTCAACAACAATCACAATAACCTCAACAACCGCTTTTGGGCATAGATTACATACATTTATACATGAGAGGGCTTCTCGAGCCTTCCCTCCAGACTATTCTAGTGATATCATATCACAATTAAAGCATCCTACGACTAATGTTATTACAAATAAATGAGAATTTACAATATAGATATGAGTTGATGCTCCAAATCTATACAATCCTATAGGTAATTAAAGAAATTACAATCTACTGGATTGTTTACAATGACTCTTGCCTCAAAATATTATGGGGCCTTTAATTATAATACTTTCAAAATATTAAAGTGATGCGCTCTCCTTGGAATCCAAACCACTTTGAATGCGTGTGTTGGATGCTAAGTTCTCCTCCACTTGGCCTCATTGAATGTTGCTAGCGATGCTCCTGCATCATACTCCTCTGGACAAAAAGATTCATGGACTCCTGTCCATGAGCCCCTCCACTCTCTTTCCATATTTTTGGATATCAGTTTAAGTTATCCAACTGGCATCTTCTACTGGATGATCTTTCCACTTAACCCGATACTCATAATAAACTTTTATTGTGGTCTTCTTAGCAATCCTCTGATCCAAAATATTCTCTATCTGTGCCTTCTCTGCTATGGGCATCTATCACTTACACTGAATCTCCTCTTGTCTGCATCCATCATGTAAGGGTATAAGTCTGCTACATTGAATATTGACGATATTCCAATGTCCCTTGAAATTTAAATCTCATAAGCATTTGTAGTGAATTTTTCAAGGATCTTACAAGGTACTATCTTCCTCATCTTCAACTTGTTATATTTCCCTTTCAGAAATCTTTCCTTCCTCAGGTGTGCTAAGACTTGATATTTGATTTCAAAATTCACCTCTCTTCTTCTTTGGTCTACTCTGTTCTTGTATTTCTGGTTGCTATTTTGTAGTTGTGCTTTGATTTGATCATACAACTTTTGCATCTCTGCAGCAAAATCCTCTGCTCCTACACTTCAGAATTCATCTCATCCAAAATATCTCAATTCTGAAATTCCTCTTGGATGCATTCCATCTACTATCTGGAATAGAATCTTACCAATACTCCTATTTGGTGAGTCGTTATATGCAAACTCTTCTTGGGGCATAATTTGATCCCACTGACTGTTATGTTCAGTGACCAAAATCCTTAACATATTCCATAAACTTCGATTCACTACCTTAGTATGTCCGTCTGTCTGAGGATGATATGCTGAATTGAAAGACAAAATTGTCCCCAACTTCTTCCACAAGGTCCTCCAAAAGTGTCCCACATATTTAGTATCTCTGTCTGAGACTATACTCCTGGGCAACCCATGCAATCTCACAATCTCCTTGAACAACAAATTGCTATGTGGGTAGCATCACTGGTTTTATAAAATGGTATGAAATGTCCATCTTTGAAAATCTGTCAACCACCACAAAGCTTGAATCGCTTCCCCTCTGGGTTCTTGTCAATCCCAGAACAAAATCCATACTTATAACATCCCACGACCTGTCTAGAATAGGCAATGGTTGATACAATCTAGTGTTCTGCTACTTTCCTTTAGCATATTGGCAGATTTTGCATCTTTCCATGAACTTCTTTATATCAAACCTCATGCTTGGCCAATAGTATGAAGAACTCAACTGCGCATATGTTTTATCATGGCCAAAGTGTCCAGCCAATCCTCTGTTATGTTTCTCCTTTAGCAAATTGTCCCTCATTGAGCATTTTGGGATACAGAACTGACTTCCCTTGAATAACAGTCCATCTTGGATCAGATACTCCTTCCATTGATTTCTGTCTCTTAGCAAATGTTTCTCACATGCTTCATAAGCTTCCTTGAAATCTGAGTCTTCTTGATACATCTCCTTGAGGTGTTCAAATCCCAAAGTCTCCACTTAGAATTCCTGCAAGATCAAACATCTCCTACTCAAAGTATCTACAACTTTGTTAGCACTTACACTAATATGTTTAATAACAAAAATAGAATTCTACATGAATTCTACCCATTTGGCATGTCTCTAGTTAAATTTCTCTTGTCTGGTTATAAACTGCAAATCATGATTGTCAGTATACAAAAAAAAATTCTTCGGGATAAGATAATGCCTCCACTTTTTCAAAGCTTGAATTACAACATAAATTTCCTTGTCATATGTTGAATACTTCCTCTTAAAATCATTCAAATTCTCACTAAAATAAGCAACATGCTTATTATCTTGACTTAAAACTGTGCCAATGAACACTCCACTTGCATCACATTTGACCTTAAAAGTCTTCTTAAAATATGGTAGAACTAAAACATGTTGTTTTGTTATCTTTTCTTTCAACACTCTAAATCCCTTCTCAGCGTCTTCTGTCCAATTACAATATCCATGTTCCTTCTTTATGGTATCCAGTATGGGTTCACAAATACTACTGAAATTCCTGATGAATTTCATGTAAAAAATCGCTAACCCATGAAAAATACTTACTTCAAACACTCTTCTTGGAGAAGGCCATTCTCTTATTCCCCTCACCTTCTCAGTATCCATCTTCAATTCATTTGAAGAGATTACAAACCCCAAATACACAAGTTTTGTTTTCATAAAAGAACATTTCTTCAAATTCACCAACAACTTCTCCTGCTGTAACCTCCTCAACACCATGTTCAAGTGTCTTAAATGCTCCTTTTCAGTCTTACTAAAAACGAGAATATCATCTAAATAAACAATCACAAACTTACCAATAAAATCTTTGGGAACTTCATTCATTAATCTCATGAATGTACTTGGAGCATTCATTAAGTTAAATGGCATAACAATACACTCATACAATCCTTCATTTATTTTGAATGTTGTTTTCCATTCATCTCCCTCTCTCATCATTATTTGATGATAACCACTCTTCAAGTCTATTTTGGAAAAATAACTTGCTCCACTCAAGAAATCCATTAAATCATCCATTCTAGGTAAAGGAAATCTATACCTGATGGTTATCTTGTTGATGGCTCTAGAATCTGTGCACATTCTCCAACCTCCATCCTTCTTCAAACTCAACACAATTGGTACGAAACATGAGCTCAAACTTTCCCTGATCAAACCTTTATCCATTAACTCTTGGAATTGCTTCTTGACCTCTTCATTCTCTTGAGGGGTTAATATATATGTTTCTTTGTTTGGCAAAATTTCTCCCAGAATAAGGTCAATATGGTGACTAATACTCTTGATGGGCGGTAAAGAGTGAGGTAACTCATCCACCACAATATCAACAAACTCATACAATAACTCATGAAATTCTACAAGAAAATCATTCATATAAGTGCTTGTGAGAATGACTCTCGGCTTACCTACAACAAAAAACTATATGCTCTGGTATTTCTTAACTTCTTTTAAGAGTTCCTTCTCACTCATGAGAAGTATACTAGGACTAGCTTCCTCTTTGACTCCTTTATATTCTATTGGCAACAACATATGAATACACCCATTTTTCTCAAGGGTATAAGTATTCTTCCTCCCATCATGTATGGCATTCCTATCATATTGCCAAGGTCTCCTCAACAGAACGTGACAAACATCCATGGATATAACATCACATAAAACTTCATCCCTATAACCACCTATTTTAAACTCAACTTTACATTATCAACTTACCATGACTTGACGTCCTTTCCGAAACCACGACAACTTGTACAAATTTAGATGTGCAATCCTCTCCAACTTTAGATTTTCCACCATCTTCATGGATACCAAGTTATTAGTGCTCCCATTGTCTATGATCACTTTGCATACCCTATCTTTGGTCTTGCTAGCAATTCTGAACAAATTGTTCCTCTGGACTGGTTCTTGTACCTCTTTCTCTGGCTTTACGATAGATTTCCTCGTCATGAGTGATATTCCTTCTTCTGTTGCTTCTTCCTTCATCTCTGTCTCAACATTCTTCTGATGTGCCTCAGAAATGTTTTCTTCTCCAACTCCTGCATTTTTGTTTTCAGGACATTCCCAAGACATGTACCCTGTTTTTCCATAGGAATACCACTTCACTTCTCCTCCTTTGCCTCTTCCTCTAGCTCTGGGAAAATAATTTCTTCCTCCATAGTGTCCTCCTCTAGAAATTCCTCCTCTGTATGTCTGACTGTTACATCTTCCAGCTTCTCCTCTGGACTTCTGGAACTTTTCTCTGACGGTTCCTCTTCCGTTGTTAGGACTCTTTCCCCTGTTCCGTTGACTCTGCTTCCTGGCCAACTTTTCTTCTGCCTTTAGGGGCTACCTGATAATCATCTTCCACAGTTCTCATTTTCATCATGATAATCTCATCATGGATTTCGTAATTAATCCATTAATGTACCTAACAACTTTTTCTTCATCATTCTTCGTGTGTCCTGCTCTTATGTTCAACTTATAAAATTATTCGGTATACTCTTTCACTGACAAAGATTTCTATCTCAGATTCTACAACTTCCTGAACATATTTAACTGATAATACTTGAGTATGAATTTATCCTTGAGCTTAGCTACCATTCTATCCCAACTCTTAATCTTAGACTTGCCTTTCCTCCTTCTGTCATCTTGCAACTCATCCCACCATAAAGCTGCATGTCCCTTCAATATGGTCACTGCATGCTTTACCTTCTTCTCATCATAAATTTCCTCATAATCAAAGTACTTGTCTAAAGCACTTATCCATTCAAGCAATTCTTCTACTTTAAAATTACCTTCATACATCGAGACTTCCATCTTTTCTTTAGTTCCCAACTTGACAACAACCCTCAACAATCGCTCCTCTGTTGCTTGTTCTCCTACAACTTATTTTTCTTCTACATCTTCACTTTCAGCTTCATTGATGTCACCAACTTTAGGTGCTCTTATTTGTGTTGTCTCCATGGCATCCAACGTTCCAATAAATTGTCTCATTTCCTCTTCCATGGCTACATTGACTATAGGTCTCTCCCTATGTCTTCTTGGCGACATGATTCAAATTTTCTTTTTCTCACATAGCTTATTTCCCACTCTGATACCATTTGATGGTATCATAAAAAATACTATCTGAGATTTGATACCACTTGATGGTATCATAAAAAATTTATTTGAGCTTTGATACCACTTGATGTAAACCTCCACCACTCCTGGGGCTTGCGCGATCTCCTAGTCTAGGATCGTTCTCTCTAGGGAGAAGAATTAGCTCTTGGGTCTTTGTTGAACCCTCAAAATTATCTACCACGGGCCTTTCCCCTTTTCACTACACACAAATTTGATTTTGTGAGGGTCTTTTCAATTCAACAAAGAAATCCACGTGACCCCAGGCCAAAACTGTAGGATAAACTCTTTAAACAGCGGGAACTATGATACTTCAGAGATCTAGTATTCAAGAGTTCTACCAACAACATACTACGATTCTACCGAATGATGAATTTGTGAACAACCAAACAAAGGCGTGGATCAACGGATCACACTATGCGTCGAGATCTACGACTCACAAAAATTTCGGGACTCCGGGGTTCGAGAGTTTTCCCCACTCCAACACGCAATACCTCTGAATGCGCGAACTCTGAACTTGCGGAGTGGACAAATGAACTCCACCTCAGATCGACAATCTAGTTTTACTCTGGTATTCATACTTCAGATATTTTCATGACACGACACTCTAAATACCTTGAACGCCGAATTGGTGAATTCTCTTGGAGGCTCACAGATCAACGGTCCACAACTTCCCAGCAACTAACGATTGTGATCTTCTTTGGAACTCTTGGCTTCAGGAGTTCTTTCTCCTTATCACCACCAATCCTCCATATTTTAGAACGTTGAACTGACGAAGGGTTGGGATCCACGGTCCACGTGTCCCCACCAAGAAATGGCCTGGTTTTATTCCCGAGTTTGGGATTTTTGATCCAAAACGATTTTCACCCAAGATTTTTCAGAGCGTCAAATGTTGAACTCTACTCGATCTGTAGACACGTGTACTTGTAACCGACGGCCAAGATGTACTCTGGGCTTAAAATCTTCTTGGTTTTACATGCTCTTGCAACAAAACTTCAAATTCTACAGAGTGACGAAGTCGGAAGGACTTAGAAGGTTAACGACCTTGCTCCTTTCTTAGATCTGACGACTGTGAAAGGTCTGAATCCTCCTTGAGAAGATCTCGTCCACTCAACCTTCAAACAAAAGGGATTCTTCCTTTCGAGAACTAAATATCGCTATCCTTCCTGAGCTTTACCTACTTTAAAGGGCTTAGAATCTGGTGCACACCTTGCACTCGATCTCTTCTGAACCTTTTCAACACTTCTCTAAGTGTTGTCCCTGTGCACACCTTGCACGGGTCTATCCTTCAAGATTTTATACTAAAATGAGTATATGTGCACTCCTTTCACTCACTCTATGCACTTCACACTATCTCTCCTGAGCTATTGAGTCTGAAAACGACTTTGCCTTCACACTCCTTGCATGGGCACTGTGCACTCCTTGCACCAAGATTTCATAAGAGAAACAATTGAAACTTACAGAACATCAAAGATCCATTCATTCAACCATGAAATACACACACATGCATATAAACACACAAAAATAGATAACATAACATTACCCAAATAACTCGTAGATAAGAAAACTCAATCATTTGAAGTAAATCTCATGTATTATATTCCTTCAACAAAACATTTACAAGACTTCCAACAACTCTTCAACTTCTCTTTCTTAGTAGCAATCACAATAACCTCAACAACCTCTTTTGGGCATAGATTACATACATTTATACATGAGGGGGCTTCTTGAGCCTTCCCTACAGACTATTCTAGTGCTATCATATCACAATTAAAGCATCCTACCACTAAGCTTATTACAAATAAATGAGAATTTACAATATAGATATGAGTCGATGCTCCAAATATGTACAATCCTATAGGGAATTAAAACAATTACAATCTCCTGGATTGTTTACAATGGCTCTTGCCTCAAAATCTTATAGGGCCTTTAATTACAATACTTTCAAAATATTAAAGTGACACACTCTCCTTAGAATCCAAACCACTTTGAATGCACGCGTTGGATGTTGAGTTGTCCTCCACTTGGCCTCATTGAATGTTGATGGTGATGCTCCTGCATCACCATGGAGAAGGAGCACTATACCGGTCTTGAGTTTTTGTTGTAGTTAGCAACTAGGGTTTATCTATTGGTTCTAGTATGGCTTTTTGGAACAATTCTTTCAAAGGTTAAAGGTGCTCGAGGGTGGCTACGTGCCTATGGTTGGGTGACAATATTGTGATATTTTCTATGGTAAAACGAGCACATCGGATATTTTAATAGGTTATGGGCCCTCACCACCTTCAGGACAGTCTAACCACTGGAAGGTAGCATGGCAATTCTTCGTTAAGCTCGTTGTGACACCAGTTGCAACTGCAACTAGGGTTTCTGATTGTGCAACTGCAACAAACCCTAACCTAACCTTATGGGAACTTCAAGTGAGATGTTTGGCATAATTCCTAGACATTCTAGTGCGGCTTAGCGTAGCGCACCTGTTGGTACTCTCAACAAGAAAAAACGTCAAGTTTGAGTTTTTGGTCAAAATCAAAGTCAAAGGTTGACTTCTGGTCAAATTGATTGTGGTCAAAATTGAAATTTCAGAGTTTCTAGATTGTTCTAATCATCGAAACTTTTGATTTAGTTTATAACCTCTCCTTGACAAGATGGTATTTAGTTTCATATTAGAAGACAAACTGCACGATGCTACAAAGATTTCAAAGGTATGCACTTGTATATGTCTTCTAGAATTATATCTTCTAGAAAAGCATGAGTGTGTTTGCAGGGAATGTATTAGAGAAATTTTCCAAGCAGTAATCTTGGATTCAGTGCATTCAAAGGAACAAGTGCACCCTCCATAACATTTGAGGCTTCAGGTTCCAGGTTTGATTAAATTGATAAGTTTCAAATTTGCACATACCAAGATTGATAGTTGATACATTAGAAATTGTGAAAGAAGTCTTTGAAAGGTTCTATTACTGTTAGAAGTAATGAATACTTGATAGCATTTGAATACTATTGATATAGATGCTTATTTTACTTGTTTGCAAAATGAACTGACATCTCCTCTAGAGAGATATTTCTTGTTTTTCTCCCGGGTAGGTCATCTTGGTCATACTATGATGATCACCATAAAATTGTTATTCATTATTGTTACCATAAATATGTTCTTAAGAAAATGTTATTATACTAGAAATACTTTTATTGTTCTTGTCTCGGGTAGGTTATCTTACAATATTTCGTGGAGGCTACCATGAGGATGTATTTGTTTGTTACAAATAAGTTACTATGTAAGAATGTTGTATCAAACATGGCAGAACCACATAGATATACACCAAGATAAGACTAAGAAGAGAAGACCAGCTTGAGCTCATGAGATCATACAGAGAAGTATGGTGCTCCAGATAGAAATTTCAGAGAAAAAAATAAGTCAAAACCATATTCCAGTTACAGAACCCTCTACCTTTGAAGAAGCAGTCAAGAATAAAGAATATAAGGAAAGTTTGTAAAGTATCAAGGCTAGAGGGTTCTCCCAGTAGGAGGGAGAAGACTATGATGAAACGTTTTCTCCAACTATCATATCTCTTTCAACATCCATGGGTTGGAGTTTACATCAGATGGATGTAAAGAACAATTTTCTTAATGGATTAATTGAGTATACATAGAGCAACCTCAAGGTTTTGGGGTACACCCAAGAGAAACCCATGTATAAAGAAGGCCTTGTATGGACTTAAGAAAGCTCTAAGAGCTTGGTGCAAAGCCTCTCATTATTCAATGTAAGAAGGAGCTAGCCTCAAAATTTGATATGAAGGATCTTCGTCTCATGCACTACTACTTGGGACTAGAAGTATGACAAAAGCACGGTGAAATATTCCTAGGGCAAGGGAAGTATGTTATAAATATCCTTCAGAAGTTTGGGATGATGGATTGCAAATCCATGGAAACTCCCATGGTAACAGATTTGAGGAAGTTGAGAGGCTTTGATTTTGATCCAGTAGACTCATCCCTGTAACAACAATTGATTGGATCCTTGATGTATTTGGTGAATGCTAGGCTGACCATTTTCTTTGTTGTGAACATGTTGAGCCAGTTCCAGGCAGAACCTAGACAAGAGCATTGGATAGTTGCAAAGTATATCTTGAGATATCTTCGTGGGATGATAACTTATGGTTTGAGATATGCCTCAAACAATGATATACAGCTGCATGGATTTACTAATTCAGATTGGGCAGGGAGTGCAGATGACATAAAGAGTACTTATGGTATGTGTTTTAGTTTGGGATCTGCTATGATATCATGGGATAGCAGGAGACAGAAGTCCGTTTCACTCAACACTACATAAGTAGAGTATATTGTAGCTTGTGATGCTTGTACGAAATCAATGTGGCTCCATAAGTTGGTTTCTAGACTATTTGATCAGGTGTTGGATTCGACCGTGATATATTGTGATAACCATAATTGTGTGAATCTCTTAGAGAACCCAGTGTTCCATGATAGGTCGAAGCACATTGAGATCAAGTATTATTTTCTCTGTGATAAAGTTCAAAGGGGAGAAGTGGTTCTCCAATATATCTCCACTGATGAGTAGACTGCAGATATTTTGACTAAGCCTCTGTCCAAGATAAATTTTTCATACTTGAGGGACAAGATGGGGCTCATGGAGATTTCTCTCTTGGTTCAAAGGGAGGATATGAATTCTTTGGTTAGGAGGGAGATATGATATGTGGTATCATGGAATGTCAGTGAGATGTAGATATGTATCATTCTAGTACAACTTAAAGATGGTCATACAACTTAGAGATGATGATTGTATCATGCTAGTACAACTTAGATATGATACAGATGGTTGGAGTTGTGGATGATACAGTGGCCTGAGGAGCATCATGCTAGTACAACTTAGAGGTGGACATACATCTTAGATATGATGTATTGACATCGTGCTAGTTATGTTCATGCTAGTACAACTTAGATAAGATGTTGGTGAGTTGCATCATGCTAGATATGGCATTGCGAGTACAACTTAGATATGGAATACAACTTATATATGATGTATTGACATTATGCTAGATATGTCATGCTAGTATGACTTAGAGATGACCATACAACTTAGAAATGATGCAGGGGGCTCGTGTCATGCTAGATATGATCATGCGAGTACAACTTAGATGTGGAATACAACTTAGATATGATGCATTGGCATCATGCTAGATATGTCATCTTAGTACGACTTAAAGATGATTACACAACTTAGAGATGACACAATGAGACACTGATATACATCATGCGAGTACAACTTAGATATGGCATACAAATTAGATATGATGCATTGGCATCATTCTAGTACAACTTAGAGATGATGTATATGATACTCGAGATCACGCTAGTACAACTTATATATGATGCATTCACATCATGCTAGTACGACTTAGAGGTGATGCAACTGATGACATTGTCGATGCAAGATGATATCAACTACTATGATTTGATTACTGTGGAAACTGTATGTCTCTGGATAATAGTTGTATGCTATTGTGGTAGATGTGTTCCATTGGTAGTGACTGTGTGTCACTGGTCAGTAGTCGTGTGCTACTAGGAGTGGTTTTGTACTACTATGAATAAACACAATTGTGTTCTACTGGATGGCATTGTAGAAGTTGTATGCTACTATTTGATTTCCATGGAGACTACCAATAGTGTTGGAGATGATTGCTAGCTAGATGGATAGTCAGTGTGATGGTGGATAGACATTCTGCAAGTGGAGAATGGTCAAGGAGGAACAAATTGTTGGTGGACAGACAGTCTCCGCGTGGAGAATGATCTAGGTTGATAGATTGTTGATGTATCATGGACAAGTATTTTCCTAAGGCATAGATTGTGGCCTGATTAGGAAAATGGTTTAGGATCGATATTCTCCGGAGGCATAGTTATTGGCCCAATCAGGTTGAATAGTCCGCCCCCTAAGTACATGACGTCTAGATTAGGGTGGTTGATACATGACCAATATTTTCTAAGGCATATGGGTAGATATTGATCTCTATGGTACGTATGACCCGATTAGAAAATAGTCTGAGATTGACATTCCTGTAGGAATGGTCTTTGTAGCCCATGGTATGGATTTTAGCATCTGGGAGGACTGACATTCTTCCAGGACATAGGTCTGAATTAGAATAATGGTCGACCTATATCCTAGAATAATGGTCCTTGTAGCCCATTGCGACACTTTCATCATCTGTTGGGACAACTATTCAACTAGGATGTATGTCTGAATTAGAAGAATGGTCCCTGTATCACTCTGTTGTGTGGGTGACTCATGCAAGACATTCTGTTGAGTGCATTGAGTTCAACACATGACTTATTCAACATCATTCCCGATTACTCATATAGAGTATGGCCTCGAGAGATGATGCAAACAATGATGTATGTTGATGCCAAGATGCTATCAAATGATACTGCTAGTGATGATGATGCTCGTGAATTGATCTACGTGATCATGAGATAGCCTGTGTGGCTATGATGATGCTACCAACATAATGGTCTGTGTTTTCTCAAGACCATTACCATTAATACCTCCTTATCTAGGAGGGAGTGTTGATGTTAGGATAGCCGCGGGAGGTATTAACCTCCATGTATAACCTTTGACTAGAATGGAATATTATGGAAGCAAGGGAAACCCTAAATAGATGTGTGAAAACCCTAGAAGACAAGTCGACCTAGAAGAATAAATAATATTAAAAATATAATTAACCGAAAGTTAGGTCGACCCATCCAGAAAAGTCACTAGACAAATTAATATAAATAGAGGACATTTTAGCTCATTTGTACAACCAGTTAGAGCGCAAGTCTTGTGGAGAGCTGCAGTTGCAGTTGTAAGGAGGAATAAGGGTGTATGGTCATCTCTTGGTTTTGGTCTCTCTCTATCACTATCAAGTGATATTCTTGGTGATGTACTAGCTAAGTATGGAGCAAGTTTGAAGGAGTAGTGTAGCTACAACTACTACAATTGTGTATGGTACTTTTTCTATGGATATGGAAACTCTCTCTTGTGCACTACCCTTGGAGAAGGAGCGCTCTACTTGTCTTGAGTTGTTGTTGTAGTTAGCAGCTAGGGTTTATCTGTTGGTTCTAGTATGGATTTCTGGAATAATTTTGTCAAAGGTTAAATGTGCTCGGGGGTGGCTGCGTGCCTATGGTTGGGTGACAATATTGTGCTATTGTCTATGGTAAAATGAGCACATCGAATATTTTAACATAACGATATATTATCTCAAGTTTGTTCTAAATTATGGAAAAATTGGAGCTCCTCTCACTGATCTCCTTAAAAAGAATGCTTTCAGTTGGACTCCAGCAACTAATTAATCCTTCCAAGCCTTGGAATATTCTATATGCCCCACTACAAGTCCTCAAATATTGCATAAATACAAAATATCCTACCACTGTGACCTTAGTAAGAACTTCCCACATTTTAGTGATCAAAGAGGTCCACCATAAGGGAGGCTTCCCTAGTGACCTCAAGGGATCAAAGTAGCAAGTATAGTAGCTAAGCCTACTGCCCCCTCTCTTGATCATCAAGTAAAAGGTCTAGGTCAAGGAAATATAAGAGGTATAATGTTGTTTGAGTACTTGCCCGAAACAAGAACACTTTATAACATATATATGATTATTTCCAAGCCCAAACATGCAATAAATACCTCTTATAGACACTATACAATGTAGGTTGCAATGGTTGTTGTAATTTTGTAACAATAAACAATGATAATGACAACAGTAAATGATTTACAACAACAACAACTAATCCTTAGAAATGCAACAATTGACCACTAAAATTTAACATTTATCCACTAGAACAATATCCAATTGCAATATGCAATTTCTGAATGAGTTAGGCCACCATTAGATCAATGTATGTAACAAATGAATGTAATTTAGGTGGTTGTAGCAAACCTTTTATAACAAGAACAATTTTATTAGCAAGTTTTCCAATGTTAGTGTTAGTAAAGTTAGTATAGAGATTTAAAGAGTTGAAAGAGAGTGTTTTTTTGGTCAATTCACCATGAGAGAGATTTAAAACTAGTGCCTTTTAAGGGTTATAGAGTCTTCTAACAACAAATGCAACTAAGCTTGGATGAAGGCCTACTTGAAACCAAGAGGTAGGATTCAAAATCTAAGGTGATAACACATTAGGGCCTTAGGGTTTGAATCTTGAGGAGAAGGGCTTATATGGTGCAAGCACATTTGGGCCCTAGAAACCATCTCTCCTTTCTTGTAGCTTCAACTAGGTCAAAATAAAAAGTCTAGGGATAAAATCCTAAAGTGATATCACTTTAGGGATTTAGGAGTCTAACCCTAGCAAGGATTCCTTCACAAATTTTGGACTAATATCACCTTGTGAGAGGAAGAAGCACTTATGTTCCTCTCTTAGGGTTTCACCAAGCTAGATGTCTAGCATGAGAAATAAAATTTACCATGAAACATTAATAGAATAAGAACAAATTGCATAAAATTCACTTACTTCACCAAGAAACCATGAGATAAAACCCTAATTTGCAAAAAATTCCATCCAAATCAACAAATACCATCCAGAATTGAACCTCCAATCATAGCACATAAGTGTAGAAGAGCTAGTTACCTCAATAGGGTGAAAATTGCACAAGTTGCCCTCACAAAGGAAAGAAGTGATGATAAAAAATGAAATGTGAAGGTGGTCAATTTATATGAGGCCACCCTAAACCAATTTGTGCACATAAATATGTCAACTACAAAATAGAAGAGGGTTGACCCCTTAATTTGCCTCTACAATATGCCAAAAATTAAAAATACATGAAATAAAACCCTAAAAGGGTGACGTCATATGCTAGAAAGGTGACATCATGGTCAAGTGTGAAACTTCAAGGCTCAAGGAGTGAATCGTTTGTTCTCCAAAGACATGTGTCATGCCTCTAATGCACAAGAGTGTCAGGCAATGTATCTCCTCAATCCAAACCATATCCAATCATCTTTGGAACCATGAAATCCATTAAACCCTAGCCACAAAGGATGACGTTAAGGTTAGAGGGTGATGTCATAGGCCTCCAAAATCCACATCTAAGTGCAAGAGGGGTGCAGTCTCATCCTCAAGTGACATCAAAGTGCTTCCAAAGGAAACATACTCCATCCTCTGTGCATAAAGGCTCTAGGTGCTCTGCCCAACCCATGGGATTCTCAGCCCATGTATGTGGCATACTAACCAAAATTTCTCAAACCAATCCCATCTGTCCATCGTCCAAGGTTCCAAGGATGTGAGAGCCACTATTTGAGGAAGTTGAGTCACGGGATGACTCACTTCTCTCCATAACACGTGCCAAAGTCTTTCAATAGGGCACAACATCTCGAGCACAACCCAAGATGTCCCTCAAAGAACCATGTAGGGCCATTCAAAACAAAGTAGACTATAAGACAAGGTAAACCAATGTTCATAAGACACATTAGCCCTTGAATCATGCAGAGTAAGTTGATGCCTAAGATACAATCCATGTAAACAATTCACCCCAGTATCCCCTTCAAGTATTTGTTGAGTTTTGTACCTTGGGAGGTGTTCCCCATGTGCTTATGACCTCCTTAGCACATGAGGGAAGAACATTACACTTTGTACCTTGTACTTTTGTCTAATTTCACTTTGACTTTGGTTAAAGTGAAATTT
>SNQJ01S0150133.1:0-20726 GCA_010110895.2 Picea sitchensis | reverse complement strand
GTCATCTAGAAAGACTTGTACAAAACAGTCTAAGTACTTTTAGAATACTCCGTTCATGAGGCTCATGAATACTATTGGTGCATTGGTCAATCCGAAAGGTACTACAATGAACTTGTAATGTCCAAACCATGATCGAAAGGCAGTTTTAGGAATATCACCTTCCTTAATCCTTAACTGGTGATACCCTGATCGCAAATCAATTTTTGAGAATACCGTTGCTCCTTTCATCTGATCAAAGAGGTCATCTATTCGCGGCATTGGGTGCCTATTTTTCACTGTAGCATGGTTCAAGTCTCTGTAATCTATACACAATCGTAAGGAACCATCCTTCTTCTTTAAAAAAATTACTCGTGCACCCCAAGGTGAGACACTGGACCTTATTAGCCCTAAGTCTAGTAGCTCTTTCAACTGCATTTGCAACTCACAAAGTTCTGGCACTGTCATCTGATACGGAGTCTTAGAAATTGGTTTTTCACTAGGTTTTAGCTCAATAGTAAAATCAATCTCGCTCTCAAGAGGTAACCCTGGTAACTCGTTCAGAAAAACATCCTTAAATTCTGAAAATACCAGGTACTGATCCAAGGAGGGTCCCTTCCTTTCATTCACTACTTCCACTACATACAGTCGACACCCTTGCCTCATGCACTGCTTAAACTTCATAGTTGAGATAAAGAATAGAGACACCCATCTCCGTACATCGTGGATCTCTACTGGTCTTCCTTCATCATCAACACAAAGCACCCTTTTTGCGAAACAATCTACCAAAGCTTGATGAGCTTCTAACCAATCCATTCCAATGATTAGGTCATACATCCTGAGAGCAGTGATGTATACCTTCAACCTGGTAGTACACACTCCCAAGTCTACTAGAAAATTATCAATGTTAGGTTCTACCGCTTGTTTTTCCCCCAAAGCCATCTCTACTTGTTTAAGGTCATCGTGCTCGTAGGCTGCCAACCCACTCTTTTCTAATGCAGATGGTGAAATGAAACTATCTCTAGCACCAGAATCAAATAAAATTTTAACATTGATATGATTTATCGTACCTGATGACTCCACCACCGTGGATTGATGTTCTGCCCGACGATTATTAACCACTGCTGGCAATTATTAACCACTGGTCATCATGCTCGTAGGCTGCCAACCCACTCTTTTCTAATGCAGATGGTGAAATGAAAATATCTGTAGCACCAGAATCAAATAAAATTTTAACATTGATATGATTTAGCATACCTGATGAATCCACCACCATGGATTGATGTTCTGCCTGGCGATTATTAACCACTGTGTAAATCTGGTGGCTGCCACTTGCTCTTTCCATTGGGGCCTTTCCTTCTCTATGCACAAATCCTGATTGTAACTCTGGGTAGTCACGCTGGTAATGGATTCCTCCACATCCCCAACAGGTAACACAAGATTGAACCTGTGCACTGTTCCGTGATTGTCTCTTAAATGATTTCCTTCCCCTGGAACCCCTGCCCCTACTAGTTGCTCCCTAAGATGGCCATGGGCCTGCCTACGTCGTTGGTGATGAACAGGATGTTGCACTCACTGCCATTCAAATCCCTACGGTGACTGTCCTTGGTACGACTCTATTACCATATGGAGGTGGCCTTGAGCCCCCTCCCCTGGAAAATGTCCTAGGGGCCTTCCCCACGAATCTAGGATGATGCAGAAAGGTCGATCTCGTACATCCATTTAAGTTCATGTGTTCCTCAGCATAATGTGCATTTTCAACTGCTTCCTCTACCGAAGACGGTTTCCACATCTGCACCATGGCCCTTATCTTATGGTTTAACCCATAGATAAAGCGTTCTGCATGTCGTTGGTCATTATACATGTATGAAACATATTTGACCAATTCCATAAACCTGATCTCGTATTCTTCTATGGTCCTGTTTCCCTGTGCTAGAGCATGAAATGCTCCCACCTGTTGTTCCTCGTAGTAAGCTGGTAGATATTTCTTTCAGAACCTTTCCTCAAAACGTTCCCAAGAGATGGTGCCCAGGTTAAGGTTCAATTGTCTCTTCGGGTTTCCCCACCATCTCAGGGCACTATATCTCAACTGAAAAATCACTATCTTCACCTTTGAAATGGACGCATAGTCTCTTAAGGAAAAACACCTTGTCATGACTTCCAACCATGCCTCGACATGTTCATTGGCACGACCCCCGACAAACTCTGGAAGTTTGATCTTCTGCATTTCTCTAGTGATGTCTTTGGGTGGAGGTCCTCCTCCCAAATCCCTCGATGCTTCTAGATTACCCGTCGCAGATGGTGGGGGCTCCACTTCGATCCCTGCTGGTTGAAGCCCCTTTAAAGTCTCATTTATGGCCTCCAAAGAGAGCAGTATGAGTGCTAGTTCAGGTGACGGTGGTGGCGGCATTGGTGGTCCCTGCGATGATGCCCCTCTGCCTCGATTTCCTCGAGTCCTAACCATCCTGTATAATTTAATCTGCATCAACAAAAGTTGTCAGGGTGAGTTCAAGGACATTTCACATTTGCGCAACTTAAGCTAGAAAACAGGGTTAGGCGTAATTTTTTTTTACTTGTCTGTAAACAGACATTACTCTCTTTAGGGGAGGTGGCTAGGTTAGGTTTAAAGCATCTAATCTTGGTGTCTTTTCCTAATAAAACTACTGACCCACTCGCCTAGTAGTTATGCTAGCACTGTACCATACTCGTCTATTCCTCTAACTTACCTTCCTAGTGCGTATGCAACCTTCTTGCAAGCTTTCCCTTCTCTGTTGCTCATTTGAACTGGATATCCATCGGGTTTGCTCATTATTTGGAGTTTTTTATGCATAGAAATGGTTTTGTGAGCCAAAGAAAGCTTTCATTTGGGGTACTCGTGTGTTTTATATATATATATATATATATATATATATATATATNCTGTTGTTGTTGTGTTAGGTTATTGGCTCGACAACTTATAGATTTGGACCTCAGTTCTTGGTGGTATTAATTGGGATATTTTCCTTCGATCCAATTCGTGGTGGAATATTAATCGCCCCTTGTGGGCTTCCTCCTCGCGGCTTCTGTTGAGTGTTTGGGTAAGTGCGTTGGCTTGTGACTTTGAAAATTGATGCGTGGAATTTTTATGAAATAGTTAGGGTTTGGATTGGTGTTGTTAGAGTTACTCCTCTATACCAAGGGGCGAATACCATTAGACCCATAGTCCTTTACATAGGTGTTATGCTTATGGAAGAGGTTTATATGTTCATTCTCAGGTTTAATAGTTCTGACTCCTTTGTAACAAGATGCGGAATAGCTTATGAGTGACTGCTCCAATAATGGAATGTTTCTTTGCTTTTATTATTTGTTAGTCATCCATCATCTCCTCCAATGACTTTGTAATCCCAAGTAATCCCTTTAAAATAATTATTTGATTCATGGGAGGCAGAGATTAACCATGGAAGTTTCGTTGACAACATCATTATTGTATGGGTGTTTTCTGATAATAGCTTACCACACACGGGTAAGGTTTCTGATTCAAAACTCGGGGAGACATAACAATGTTATTGGAGCCTTTGTGAAAGAGATGAGTTTGGTGGAGAGGTAGTGGTTCGATTCTGGTGGAGACCATTTTTTTTCATTATTTTTTTTTTTTTTTCATTTTTTTTTTCATTATTCTGGTGGAGACATGTAGTGCAGTGATACCGCATGGGCTTTCACCTTGTCGCACTTGTATATATAAGCCTCAACACTTGTTTTATTTGGTATTTTGACTAGGCCTTAAGGTTTAAATGGAGTTTGCTTTGGTAAATAACCTGCGGGCTAATTTTTTTTTTTTACTCTTAACCTCAATTATGGACATTTTTCAATGCTAGGGTTTCCAAATTTCTTACTTTTGTTCCTTGAAAGTTGAAATTTGAACTGTAAGTCCTGAAATTTTAATTATAATAGTGAACCCTTAAGTTTCTGACACGATCTTTTGAAAACCAGATTTTAATATGCCTTACAATTGTTTTTTTTATGCAGGTGAAATGATATCCTTGTTACTTGACTTCAGCCAATAGGGTTTTTGAATTCTGAAGATACATTATAAATGGCTCACGGCTGAACATTCAATTCAAGATTTTCTGAGTTTAAATTCTAACACAGAAATATTAAAATAGTATTCTTTTTATTGTTTAATTGTAAGTTGTTTATGATACATAACCCAAACTTCAGAAATCCTATTGGTTGGAAATCTTAGTGATTTATTAGCTAATTTAGCTTACTTTCAACTTGTCTACACTCTCTAACCATAATTTATTGTAGAGATTTCTTATCATTTGAATTTTGAACTTATGTTGGGAAGTAAGAGGAAGCAATGCACGTAGTATTAATATTCTTTCTTTTCAATTAGGGGTATTTGTTGACGCTTACAATTCCCCAGATCGGTATACTTTAATCTTAACACCCATATACTGAGCTCAAGCTGCAAGTCAATTGAGGAACTATGGTACCTGTATCTAGAAAATTGTACAAGCTGAGTCTTGTGAAAACTGAATGCAAGCAGGTTGTTTGCAAACCATCAGATGTAGGTTCTACTCTCTCTCTCTGCCATGTAATAAGGATGTTTCAATGTTAGGCTTCTGGGAAAATTCTCCATACAGGGGATAAGGTGGGTACGTAGGCCCTTGGCTCTAGATTTTAAACCAGGGCTCTGATACCATGTGTTTGGTCCTCTCTAACAGAACCTAGAATTAATTAATTTAAACATAACATTGATATTTATAACTTCTTTTACGGTTCTCTATATTCAGAAAAATAATATCAGCAAATAAAAGTTTACAGTTTATGGCTCAACAAAGTTCCAAATGGGCAACATGATATAAATGATATATTAAATAATGTACACTACATAAATAACATATTGAATCAACATACGATAATGAACATGCCATAATAACGAACAAAATACCTGTCAAGTGATTTGTTTCCCGACTCTGTTTTCCAAGCTGAAGATGAAACTGTGCCCAAGTTGCTCTGCCAAATTCTGCCCAAAACTGAATCTTTCCTCCTAGCCAGTTAGGAACAGAGCCTATCCAGCTCCCTAGCTCCAGGATTCCGTAAGGATTCCTAGCCCCCGAGCCCAAAACTTCCAGCAACAGATTCTCCCCTATAACAGTCGACCAAATTCCTCAAGACAAAAACCAAAAATATAGTTTTCCCCTTCCGCCATCCGAAAAATTCTCCAACACAATCTCCTCTAATCAAAAATATTTCTCTCTGCCCCCAAAATCCCCAAAGTGCCCTCTCGAATGTCTTTTCCCCCCTCATATTCCCCCTTCCATTCACTGCCTCTCGATTCAATGCCAACCACCTTATCCCTCCATTCAATGCCAACCACCTTATCCCCTTCTCCTTAATGGTTCCCTCCCTCAATACGTTAAGTTTTCTTTTAATAAATTAAAATTTATTAAACTTTAATTCGTTACCCAAACATTTAATGAGTTAATTAATTAATTAATCAATTAATTAATATACATTAAAAAATAAATAAATAATTAATTAATATTATTAATAAATAATCATTAATTAACTAATATACATTATGACAATTAATTAAACTTAATAAACCTTTAACAATTATTTAACTTTGACAATTAGTTATTTAACTAGGGTTGTTACATTTTGAAGAAGCCTACAAGAATCCATAGTGGTTAAATAAAGAATTTATAGTGTATGGTCAAATAAGCCCCACAAATATGGTTATGAGGCCCTAGAGGAGTGGTCATGAATATCAAAGTTGATTGGAGGAAAAGAGTATGAAGGACATTGTTAAAACATGAAAAACTCTCATAGATGGATAGTCCTCATAATGTCGTTTCCAATGGTAGGTGGCAGACCACATGGTTTCTCATGGTTGATAATTTATACCCTCTTAAAGATGAAGCCCCAACATATGGTTAAAAAGTCCCTAAACGGTTGCATTAAGAAGTTATAATTTTGCCCCAAAATTAGGAAAATGAGAGAAATTGTTGCAAAAAAGAAGTTATAGGTTGGCTCAAATATCAAGTAAAGAAGTTACTTGGAAGGGTATAAATTCACATCAAGAACCTTTCATTTTATATCCAAGAAAGTGTGTGTTTTAGGAATGGAGCTAGTATAAGTGGGTCTACACTTGTGCTAGGAGGATTAGTGATCTAAGAAAAGTGAATATGGCCTAGGAGAAAGGAGGTTGAGGAGAGAAAAGTGTATGGAGGTGATTGTACCACTTTTCTAAGGTTACTCGTGGTTTTCAAAAGGGTGAAGCACATTTATACATGGGTTGCAGATGGATGAATCACATATAGGGTATACATGGATTGTAGTAAAGCAAAGAACAGGTGTCTACAGGTTGACAATGGATGAATCGAGTATCTATGCAAAATTTTGAAGAATGTGTTATTATCTTAATTTTGAAGTTGAGAAAGGTTTGATGGTTTGAGATCTCATGATCCAAGTTTTCACATGATAAAAGGTATGGTTTTCTATATGTTTTGATGTTCATATCTTAGAGGCTATGGTATATGTTTGAGGCATATCTTGGTGATTATGGTATATGCTTGAGTCATATCTAGGACGTTATGGCATATTCTTTGAGGCATATCATGGATGGTTTGACACATGTTTGATGTATATTTTGGAACATTCTTGATACATGTCTTGAATTTTCTTGGCACATGGTTGACACATATTGATGGTTGTTCTATATGGACTAAAAAGACACTAAAAACCCTTAATTAAATTGTTAACCCGGGGTAAGTAAACTTAGAGTTGTAGCAAAATATACGCCAAAGGTAGAAGGCTGGTAGGAGTATAGTCTAACTAAGGAAGGTAGCTATCTAAGGATAATCTACTCAAACAAAGGTATCTAATTAACAAACCCTACTAATAAAATTGAAAATCGGTAACCTAAGTACTTTTGGGCCAAGGATCGATGGATAGTCCTAAGAAAACCAAGTCAAAAGCCTTATTCAAAGAAAACTAGTTCAACAATAAGCAAAGGAAAACTACTAAGCATAATAATGAGAAACTAACAAAAGAAAACTATTTTAACTTGCCAACCTACATTCAATGAGAAACTATCCTATGAAATCAAATAAATAAACAAGTAAGAAAAGACACCTAACTAACCTATTAAAGCAAATAGACAAGCAAGCAAAGACACCTAACTAACCTACTAAAGCAATAGACAAGTAAGTAAAGACACCTAACTAACCTACTAAAGAAAATAGAAAAGTCAATAAACACAACTAACTACTGCAAGAAATCAAAGTAAAACTTCTCATTGAACAACTATCTAGCCTAAGAGGCAAGTGGACTAAATGCTTAATCCAAAACTATTTCTAATGCATGAAAGGAAATCTATTTTATTGAAAGCAAGAAGAAGTACCAATTAATGATTAATCTATGATAAGAAAACTATTGTCTAATCTATCAAAGAAAAGTCTATCTATCCTACAACAACAATGAAAATTTATTCTAATCTATGAAAGAAAGAAACTATATCTATGAAAGCAAGAAAACTATTTCTTAATCTATGAAAACAGAAAAAACTATCTTTTAACCTATGACAATTCAAATATAATGTTGGTGGTTTTGTGAATGTCTTTGGTGTCGGATGATATCTTGATGGCACTTGACAACAAAGGACAATTCCAGTGTTATAAGCTCAACACTAATCTCAATGGAAAAGTGAAAGGTATGGATTAAACAATCCAATGAGATTTTAGCCATGACAAAACAATGTTAGATACCCTGCATATTCATTTATAAACCATCAACAAAATAATGAAATCATCATTATACTTCTATTCTACATAAGAAAAATTATATTCAACCATTAACTAAGAAATATAATTGTAATTTAATTCTAGGAAAGGAAATTACGTAAAATGAAACTATGTTATGCCTATTCTAACAATTCAAACTGTAATAAAGAAATGATTAAAAACATAAATTAAACTATGATGTTGAAAAGTAAACTAACAATCTACATTAACCAACAANNNCATGATCTATATAAAACTGAAATAAGCAAGCTATAATTAAAAAATGGAATTAGTTCTATCCATCCATCAAATCCTTGCCAAAGAAAACCCAAATCAAAACTCTGTTCTATTCTAATTAAAACTCTATTTTAAACTTGACTACAAAATCATAAAAGAAAGCATAATCTAACATCTAATTGCACATGGGGTTAGTATAGAGACTTGCAAGTCTGTTCCTAATCTACAATATCAATGCATGCTAACACATCTCATCATTCTAACCTGCAAAAGAGAATCACGACAATTAAAATACAAAAAACTAGTTAACACAATACAAATATGCATGTACAGAAAATAAAGAGAACAATTAAATTGTAAAATGCATAAACAACACAAAGACAATTACCAGATTGTTGGTGGGCCCCCCCAGCAAGTCATGGTCACTCTCTAAAAGTACACCACGATCTCAACAGGTCGAATTCACCATAAAAACTGAAAAACGTGGTTCTGGCATAATCTGGCAATGTAAAAACTTAAATCAGAGTAAAATCATTTTTCTGTATATCACACTGACAATTCTAATGCTTATACCTCTTAACAATCATCTGACCACCTCAGTGGTATTTATAATGTTTACAGACCAAGTGGTCGACCATAGGAGGGTCGAACCACTTCTAATTTCGGCAAATTACAATAAATGAGGCCCTAACTGATAAAACAGAGAGAGAAAATAATCGCCCTCTTGAGCAACTGAAACTGAGTTGTTGGGAGCTCAGAAGCTGGAGGGGGAAAGCATCAACAAAACCCACGTGCCCAATTTTCCCATCACTAGCCGCCAATACCATAACCTCCAAGTCGCCCTACGTTTTTGTGCAATACGCAGTGTTGGACTGAGTGTCGGATCAAGTGTCGGAATGAGTACTGGAAGGAGTGTAGGATCAAGTGCCGAAAGAAGAAACATGGTGCATTTTTTCCCTGTAACACCAGAAAAATGTAAATTAGATCTTGGTAATCATAAAACATGATGAATTATATGTAATATAATCATTAAACATTAATCAGACGTACCTTATGTCGATCATACCATTTTATCATAAAATTCTTCAAAAAGATCCTTTAAAATATGAAAAACACATATGTACATGCGGAAAAAGTGTATAATAATTGTCATAAAAGTGAGCATATCTCAGGCCTAACATTACCCCCACACTTACGATTTTGCAAGTCCCACTGCAAACAAAAAGAAGTTACCCCTCGAAACTAGGCTTGTTGAGGATGATCAGCTTTGGAAGCCTCTCCTTCTTGCTGTGAAGACTTAGCCTTGTGCCTCTTGTGTTGCTTCAGTTGTGCTCTGAGGCTGCAGTTAGATTTGGCTATCTCATCGACCAATCGTTGAAGAGAGTTAGCCTTTGTTTGAAGGACTGCATTGTCATGATGAAGGTGTGTATCTATTGTCTTCCTTTCCTCCAACTGTTGGAGAAGCTGATGGTTTTCCTTTTGTAGATCCTCTAAGGTTGGGGCTGAATTGGTGATATCCGAGGAAGGCTTGGATCCTTTGAGAGATGTGGAAAATATATCAGTTTTAGGATCTAGAGTGGGCATGGGTGAAGTAGGAGTGATGGGAAATCGGTAAGGTGAGGTAGGTTCTGATTTTGTTTTCCTTAGTGGCTCTAATCCATCCAAAAAAACTTCCTTAGGTTTTTTATGAGGGCTCTCAAGGTCAGAGGACACTTTGATAGGATCCGAAGTCGGTGGAGGTTTTTCATAAGGCTTGGTTCTTGTGCTCCGGGTACTCTTCCGAAAGGGTCCTTTACCAAATAAATTGGCTCCCCTCTTGTTTGTGGGAATTATGGGAAAGTATTGTTGCATTACTTCTTGGAGATTTTTAGGTGTAGGATCAAGAGAGAGTGAAGGAATTGGGGGGTTAACAAAAGGCTTCTTTTGGTCTTTGCTCTTGGTCTTTTTACTCGATGAAGAAGTAGGGATATCAACAAGATTTTGGTATTGTTTTGGCAAAGAGATGGTTTGTGCAAAGGTGTTTGGATTTCTTGGAGAGAGAGGCTTGGATGGAGAGATGGCTTTTAGGCTAAGTGGATTTTTGTCGATCTTAACTGTCAAGTGAGGGTTTGCAAATTGGTAGATAAAGGCATCCCAATTTTTCCCCTGTTTCTCTAGTTCGGAAAGAATGAGGATTTTGATCAAGAGATGGTGGAAGAGACTATTGTGGGGGTTAGTCACATTATTCCTCACCTGAGAGGACATCTTTTCCAAGATTTTGAGAAAATGGAAGGGGAAGTTTAAGGGTTTGTTGAACAGAAAATGAGCCAGCAATCTAAAATGACAAGCTTTGAAAGTAGAGTATCTACCTTCACATGTAATTAACCTTGTGATGATGATGAGGGGATTGATCAATTGCACCTTTATCCACTCCTTAGCATACCCTTTTTCTCCTGAAATGCTCTTGAATTCGAGCTTAAACACCCTGTTATAACTTGAGCGTGACAATTGGTGGTTTTTGAACCATCTATCTCCCATTATTGGGAGATTTGTTGCTGGAACAACAGACTCTTCTGTGACTTCAAAGGTAAGAGACCCTACATGTGTTGTCTTACCATTGAAACCAACTGCAAATTGCATGGAGAGACCATCATCGTGGCCCTGCAAGCTAGACAAAAATGGCCCCCAGCCTGTGTGCAAAAACACTTCTCTGCATTGTGCAAATTCGGGAATGGAAAACAAGTCTACATAAGAGGAGGGTTCGTATCTCCTGGGCATTGAGATAGAGGCAAAATTAACCAAGAAAGGGTCTAATTGAGACAAACAATGGCACAAATTGAGAACAAGATGAATGCGTTTTGAACAGGGGATGAAATGGCAGAGGTTGGGCGTGATTTCTTAACACAGGGGAGAGCAAATGGTAAGGGAGAATTGAGATAATAGAGTTCCCAACCCAATTTTGAATTCACTCATGGTGGAGTACATTGCACACATGTGCGTGCGAGCTTCAATGTGTGGGAAATTCGAATTCGATGGCATGCTTTTGGGTAATGTAATGATGCGTAGTTAGATCAATGTCCAAGTCTTTTGACTTGGAAATTTGATCATAAACATATGAATCATATACAATCAATGCCTGCAGCCAATTCAATTAAATGTAATTGATTTCTAGTTACCTGGAATATAGGACAATTACTGGTATGCAATTCATATGGCACTTCATTCGACACCTCAAACGACATCTCATACGACACCTCATACGGTACTTCATCTGGTACCTCTGTGTTAAGTGCATTTTCACCTTTTATAATGGATAGCCTACAAATTTGAAGTGTTGTTTTTACAATCATAGTAGTTAATGAGCAGAGGAAAAATGCTCCATGCTCACTCAATCTTCTTGCATATGACATATAATGTCAAAAACCTATAATGAACAGGTTATAGCAAGCATAAAAATGTGTTGTCAAACCTGCAGTATGCAGCTTGTAATGAAATGATAAACCGATAAAGAGTGGTCTGTTAAGTATGTGTTCAGTAATTTATAGCACATAGGAGTTAAGCATTTCAAAAATAACATGACTATCAATGTAATAACCTGTATCATGGTAATAATACAAAAATTCTTGCAAATATCTACTTCTTTAGGAAATGATCATTTGTTAGCTCATGAACCCCTCCCCCACACCTAAGTATTGTGACACCTCACAATCAAAAGTATAGGAAACTAGTCAGTATTCCCTAATAGCCGAATATTTATAGTATGTCAAGTGTAAAGATAAAATTTCACAGATTGGTCTGATGGGACAGTTAGGAGATGGCCCACCTATAGGATAAGAGATCTTATATATAGATAAGAAGAGGTAGGCAAGAGAGTTTCAAGATAATCTTAGAGTTATTTCCCAATGGAAAGTGTATGAGATTCATTAACCTTAGCTTAACCACACATACTTCATGTCAGCTTTGTCTGCAAGTAATGTCATACATAAGGACAAGTTTAAATTTATTATTTATTTTTGTCAGATTACCATCCTCGCTAGGTAGAATGACCCACTGCCAACAAGCTTGTTCAGTACTCTGATGGGTTTACCTATTCATACCACAGGTTGGTACCCTCTATCAACAAACCTGTTCAGTATCCCGACGAGTTAGCCTCTTAAACCCTCAGAGACTGGCCCTCCATCCTTTAATATTTTCGTATAAGATTGCTTATGCAAGAATATGGGGGAACAACTCTGAAAACAACTTTTTATTTCTCTTTTTTTCAATTGGGATGGTATTTATGTTAGAGGATGACTTTCCGTTATATTACTTAGTGATTGTCTTGATGTAAGGGGTACTTAAGTGGATGTGGCATATCTAAAGATATGATATAATCAAGCTATTTAGTGTGTAGTGGATGGTACCATTGAGAAAGAACATAAAGGTATCTCTAGGCTCAACTTACTTTCTTCCTTTATAGTTATTATGATATTTCCATGACTAACTGCTCATTAGACCTCCTTGTTACTCTTTGATAAAGACACTTGACTCACTTACTCAGGTTTCTTGGAAAAACTATATGAGAGACCTCTAGGCTTGATAGTTATGGTATCACTTCCTTATACAGTGGTGAAGAGTTTCAAGAGAAACTACTTTAGAATGCTAAAAAAATGAGAATTTTGAAAAAATATGGCTAATTACAGTAAGTCAATATTCATTTAATGCTTTAACAGACACAAAATTCAAGTATAACAAATGTTTTGAGGAAATATCCTTGAAACTGTGTACTCCTGGTGAAATAAATACTTATAGAAATATCTAGAATTTCCTTATTAACAAAATGCAAAAACTATTTACATATATATAGTAGGAAATTCATAAAATATTTCAAGAACAAGGGGGGAATTCCCCATCTACTAAGGCCAATGCCTTGTCATTTGACATGACATATAGAAAATCCTCTCTAGAAATGAGCTTATGATAAAACTTAAGTCGATGTCCATTTAACACAAAGGAGACTTGTCCATCATCAATTGTTTTAATTTTTACAACTCCATTGTCATATACAGTGTCTACCTCGTAAGGGCCCAACCAACGAGTGGTAATTTTTCCTTTGAAGGTTTTGAATCGGTAATCAAACAATAGCGCCTAGTCGCCAGGTTGGAAGTATGTCTTCTTGATAAACTTGTCATTCCACTTTCTCCTCTGGTTTTGGACTAATATTGTTCGTTGGATGGCATCTTGCCTGATTTCATCCAACTCATTCAATTGTAGGGCTCGTTGCTTTTGAGCCTCATCCATGTTAAATCCTAATTCTATGGAAATACGGAAGGTCCTTACTTGGAATTCTATAGGTAAAAGTACTTATTTCCCGTACACTATCTCATAAGGGGTATGCCTAGTGGTATTTCTCCAGGTAGTCCGATATGCCCACAAAGCCTCTGGGAGCCTATCAGCCCAATCCTGGTGATGTAACTAAATATTCTTGGTCAAGATGGCTTCCATAAATTTGTTTTTGGATTCTACCTGACCATTGGCTTGCGAGTGGTATGGATAATATTTACGGTGTTTAATCCCATATTTCTCTGTTATCTCTTTCATCATCTTGGAAGTAAATTGAGTTCCTTGGTAAGTAAAAATTTCACAAGGGACATCGAAGCGGGTAAATATCTCTTCATAGATAAATTCGACAAGAGACTTCTCTGTATCCCTGAATAGGGCTTTTGCCTCTACCCATTCGGTGACATAGTTCGTACAAACCAAAATACAGTTCTTCCTATGGGACATGGGTCAAATTGGTCCTACAAAATCGAGGGCCCAATTTTCGAAGGGTTCTATCATAACTTGGGCCTGCAAAGGCATTTCATTAGAGGAAATCAGTATTCCTATCCTTTGGAAACTATCACAACTTCTCACATACTTGTAAGCATCTTTGAAAATGCTAGGCCAATAGTAACCCAAATGTAACACCTTATATGTTGCACATTTGTCAGAAAAATGGCCACCACATGATCCATCATGACATCTTCATAGTATATCAGGTACCTCATCCTCTTGAACACATATATGAATAATCAAATCAGGTCCTGTGCGAAAAATATCATGACCAACCCAAGAGTAATTAGCACTTTGTGTAATAATTTTTTGATTTTCATGAGGTGACAAATGAGATGGTAACTTCCTAGTGGCCAAATAGTTTTCCATATCTGCAAACCATGGGGTATTGACAGAAAGGGAAAAAAGGTGCTCGTCTAGGAAAATATCATTTATAGGGATATGATCATCCTCACTTTTTATTTTGGAAAGAAATTCAGCTACTACATTATCCTTTCCAGGTCGGTCAAGCACAGTAATACTAAATTCTTGCAATAACAAGAGCCACCTAGTCACTCAGCCATTAGTTATAGGTTTATTCATGAGGAATCTAATGGCGGAATGGTCGTTGTGTACAAATACTTCATAACTTGTAATGTAATGATGAAATTTGTTAATAGCATGCACAACTACCAAGAATTCTTTCTCAGTGACTGTGTAGTTCAACTCGACAGGGGACAAATTATTGCTCACAAAATAAATGGCATATGACTGTTGGTCCTCTTTCTTCCCTAATACCCCTCCTATTATGGTGTCAAAGGCATCAGTGGATATATGAAATGGGAGACTCCAATTGGGCCCTCTAAGAATTGGTGCCACAGACATCTTAGCTTTCAGGGTTTCAAAGGCAGTTTGACACTGCCCAGTCCAAACAAAGTCAACATCTTTTATTAATAATCCAAACATAGGTGCAACAATCTTTGTAAAATTTTCAATAAATCGTCGGTAATATCCGGCATGTCCAAGAAATCTTCTCACCTCTTTCTGAGTCTTTGTGGGTGGAATTCTAACAATGACCTCAATCTTTGCAGGATCAACTTTTATCCCTTCAGATGAAACATGATGTCCTAGAACCACTCCTTCAGTTAACAACATTTTTCATTTTTCATGACTTAGAAATAGGTTCATTTCCTGGCATCTGATGAGGACTTTTTCTAAGTTGTTTAAGGCTTCCTGGTAAGTCTTTCAATAGACTGTGAAGTCATCCATGTATACCTCCACACAATCATGAATAAGATCAACAAATATCCCTAATACTACTCGTTAAAAAGTGGTAGGAGCATTACACAATCCGAATGGTAAGACCCTATAGGCATAGGTGCCCCAAGGACAAGTAAAGGTAGTCTAGTCCTGGTCCTCAGGTGCTATAAGAATCTAGTTGGACCCACTGTACCCATATAGAAAGGAGAAATACTTCTTTCCGGACAAGGTATCTAGAACCTGGTAAATGAAATGGAGAGGAAAGTAGTATTTCAAAGTGGCCTTTTTGAGTTCCCGGAAATCAACACAAATTCTCCATTTCCTTGTCACTTTCTTTGGAACCACTACAAGCGGGGATACTCACTTACTATCAGATATGGGATAGATAAATCCAACATTTAGCAACTTTTGAATCTCCTCCTTTACTAAATCCTTGAGTGTTGGGTTTATCCTTCTCTGTGGTTGCCTAACAGGTGTTACTTCCCCCTAGGTATATATGTGATGGATGCATGTGTCAGGGTGTATACCCTTCATGTCAGTTTATTCCCAGGAAAATTCTCCTGATTGTTCTTTAAGGATATCTACTAACTATTTTTGTTGGTCTTCATCTAGCCCATAATTTATATGTAAAAAATTTCCTAGACTAATATCATAGGGCATAGTGTAAGACATGGAAGACTCATCAATCTTGAAAATAAAATATGTCGAAGAAAAAATGGATGGTTCTAATTGTTCTCAAAATTATTCCCCAAACATGTATTCAAATTGGGGAAAGGACTGTGGAAAATCGACACATGTCATAGAAGAAATAAACTAGTTTAGCACATTTTCTGTTGTGTGCTCCTGAAGTGCCCATGCATGGTCACTAGGCAATACGGGTTCTTCCCAGTCCTTGTTCTCGTATGGACATTCAATCCACCATATATTCTCCATAATATGTTGATATGGAGGGTAAATGGTGAGCTTCTGGATAGAGAGACCATTCGAGATGGTCATTTCTCCTTCTCTACAACCAATAAATGCATTGGTTGTGGCTAGCCAAGGTCTTCCCAAAATAGCAGGGTGGCCTTTGGTAGGATCCTTTGAGTGAATGACAAGAAAATCTACTGGGTACTCCCATGAGGCTAAAGTAAACATGATATCATCTAAAATTTCTTCAGGTATAACCCTAGTTTTATCTGCTAATTCCAAAATGGTTGGGGTAGGCTGAAGAAGAGGTTGTAACTGTAATTGTTCCAAGGTAGTAGCGGTCATAACATTGATGGAAGCCCCTAGATCTATGATAATTTTCCCAATGGAGACCTCATTAATAGTTATGGTCACTACGGGGTTTCCTAGGTTCCCATATTTTTCTAGTTTTGGCTCCTCTGATATGTATTCAGAAATTCCTCCTATCAAGTGTACTGTAGGGGGGTCCTTTTTCTTCCTACCTTGCTTCTTGATACAAAATTCTTTGACTACCTTACTATAGATTGGAATTTCTTTAATGGCTTGAAGTAGAGGAATCTTGACACAAATATTTTTCAATTCATTCAAAATGTCAAATTTCGGTCGGGTGGTAGGTTTCTCAATTACCAATCGGTATGGATAAAGAGGGACCTTCATAATGTGTGAAGGTTCATTTTAGGGAAGCTTTGGTTCTTGGTTCTTCAGGATAATAACATATTCCCACCTAGTTTCATCCATGGGTTGTTTTTTGGTTTCTTCTTATTCTTCTTCCTAGATGACTACTGAAGGTCTCTACCTCTCTAGAACTTTTCCTGATCTTAGTTGAATTTCCTGTAATGGAACAGAAGTAATAACATATGTCATGAAGGCCTGCATATCAACATTGTGAAGAGGTTGAGGGGGATTATTATTAGGATTTTTCACTGGTTGTGACGGTAATAGTGTTGGTCTCAGGGAGCTTGCAGTTTGATATTGTAGCAGTTGTTGTTGTGGATTAGGAGGTAAAGGTGGTGGAACAAAATTTGGAAAAAATTGTGGAGTGTTCAGTGGGAACCGAGGATAATGATGGTTGGACATATGGATAGGTGGAGCTTGAGGATTTCCTTGGTTGTGTCCTCCCCTCCATCCTTGAATCCAAGGATGTTGGTACTGAGTTGACCAGTTTTTCCAACCTGATGGGTTCCACTGTTGTTGTTGATAATAGGGTGGAACTTGAGACTATAGATCCGGGTATGTGGGTTGATTCCTAGGCTTCCATGGCCTCCTAGGTGCATAAGAAGACTCCCCAAGATCTCCACTCCTATAGATGGCTAATAAACTAGGAAATGATGGACATTTTTCAGTCACATGGTCTTCTGTACAGAAGACACAAACTGAAATGTTATCTAACGGGAACTCCCTTGAGGAATGCTTCCTCCTGCATCTTGGGCAATATATGCTCATTGTTGCATTCTCCTCCTCCTGTTTCTTTTTGAGTTTAAGGGTATCCAACTGGGAACCTATTATTATTAAGATGCCAGTCTTAAAGTTTTCTAACAGGTTCCCTATCTCTGCTCTCGTAATACCACCTGAACTAACTGGTTTTAAGTTTCTATTGTAAGGGTCTCGAACATTCTTTCATGTTTTGGCTCTACTCCTTGAGTAATTTTTACACATTTCACATATTTTAGCAAATGGTTTATGAGAGATGTCACCTGATGCCATCATGTTAAGCATCTCTAAATATTCTTCTAAAATTACCTTAAGGAAAAGAGCCCTAATTGCATCCTCTGGGAGGTCATGGTATTTTGAATTCTAGGAGATATAACCAAATCTTTCCATATAATCTTCGAGGGCCTCGTCTTCTAACTATTGGATTTTAAAGATGTCATTACAAGACTCTTTACTCTTGCAATAGTCTTGGTATTTATTGATAAATATGTCTTTCATGGCTTCCCAAGACCTAATATAGGATTCTCCCAACCCCATGAACCATCTTAGTGTAGAGTCTTTGAGGGTGTCAGGAAAGAGTTTTAATTTCTGGGCATCTTGTATGTAGTTTTAGGTCCTATAAAAGATGTCAAATTCAAATAGGAAGGTGTCTGGATCTTCATTGTTTTTACCATAAAAGGTAGGCAGTACTGAGAGAGGAATATTCTTCATGTTGACATTTGGAGTGGTGTCCAAAACTGGAAATCTGAAAGTATTTTTGGTTTGGTTTCCAGTTTCTTCTTCCTCTCTGTGTCTTACATTGTTATGGTCCTCTTGATCATCCATATTGGCTTCATTTCCAAAAAGAGAGTACCTAGGTGGTTTTACCTTTGAAGAAAACAAGGTTTCCCTTTGATGGAAAGGTATTCCTATGGATTGGATATATGGGACTCTAATCAAGCCAGTTGAGACTATTGGTGCCAAAGTTTTTGTGTCAATTTGAGAGATTATTACATTGGCTGAACTACCAAACAAAAGATTCACCTGTTCAGGGTCTATGATATCTTTAAAGATAGGGTCCCTTGGTGGTGGTATAAACTCAAAGGTTGTATTGTTTGGTTCTGTGGAAGACTTGAGTGGTCTTGCCTCCTGTCCCAATATGATTGATTCTTCAATTTCTTGTTCTATAGTGCTCCTTGTATTAGTCTCTTCATAGACTATTTTTTCTCTTTGAATTGAGCTAGCTTCTATTTTTCAGTATCAGTCTGTATATTTTATAAGAGGAATGTTCCTTCCCCCAAAGATATCGGAAGGAACCTTGGTTGAAAGGTGTAATTTTGATTTAATGTATCTACCTTGTGGGTCTCTAGGCCTATTCATGAAATAAAGAAAAAACAAAAAAAAAAAGATACCATTTGATTCCTAGGTCTATTCATGAAAAATAAAAACAAAAAGAAAAACTACCATTGGTTTTGGGGGAACCTGCTATAGCAGATGCGCAGGTTCTTACCTCTCGTCTTAAAGTTCCCCCACAACCAAACTAATGCTAAGGTATAGAAATGATCTAATTCCTAACTACCTCTTACCTTGAGACAAATCCCCGACAACAATGCCAAAAATGATGGGTGTTCTATATGCACTAAAAAGACACTAAAAAACCCTTAATTAAATTGTCAACCCGGGGTAAGTAAACTTAGAGTTGTAGCAAAATATATGCCAAAGGTAGAAGGTTGGTAGGAGTATAGTCTAACTAAGGAAGGTAGCTATCTAAGGCTAATCTACTCAAACAAAGCTATCTAATGAACAAACCCTACTAAGCAAATTGAAACTCGGTAACCTAAGTACTTTTGGGCCAAGGATCGATGGATAGTCCCAAGAAAATCAAGTCAAAACCCCTATTCAAAGAAAGCTAGTTCAAAAATAAGCAAAGGCAAACTACTAAGCATAATAATGAGCAACTAACAAAAGAAAACTATTTTAACTTTCCAACCTACATTCAATGAGCAACTATCCTATGAAAGCAAATAAATAAACAAGCAAAGACACCTAACTAACCTATTAAAGAAAATAGACAAGCACGCAAAGACACCTAACTAACCTACTAAAGAAAATAGACAAGTAAAGACAACTAACTACTGCAAGAAATCAAAGTAATACTTCTCATTGAACAACTATATATCCTAAGAGGCAAGTGGACTAAATGCTTAGTGCAAAACTATTTCTAATGCATGAAAGGAAATTTATTATATTGAAAGAAAGAAGAACTACCAACTAATGCTTAATCTATGATAAGAAAAATACTGTCTAATCTATCAAAGAAAACTCTATCTATCCTACAACAACAATGAAACTTTATTCTAATCTATGAAAGCAAGAAAATTTATCTATGAAAGCAGGAAAACTATTTCTTTTAATCCATGAAAGAAAAAAAACTATTTCTTAATCTATGAAAACATGAAAACTATCTTTTAACCTATGAAAATTCAAATATAATGATGCTGGTTGTGTGAATGTCTTCGGTGTCAGATGATATCTCGATGGCACTTGACAAAAAGGGACAATTCCAGTGGTATAAGCTCAACACTAATCTCAATGACAAAGTGAAAGGTATGGATTAAACAATCCAATGAGAGTTTAGCCATGACAAAACAATGTTAGATACCCTGCATATTCATGTATAAACCATCAACACCATAACGAAATCATCATTATACTTATATTCTACATAAGAAAAATTAGAGTCAATCATTAACTAACAAATATAATTGCAATTTAATTCTAGGAAAGGAAATTATGTAAAATGAAATTGTGCTATGTCTATTCTAACAATTCAAACTACAATAAAGAAATGATTAAAAGCATAAATTAAACTATGATATTGAAAAGTAAACTAACAATCTGCATTAACCAACAACTAATTAAACAAGATCTATATAAAACTTAAATAAGCAAGCTATAATTAAAAACTTGAATTAATTCTATCCATCCATCAAATCTCTATCAAAGAAAACCCAAATCAAAACTCTGTTCTATTCTAATTAAAAATCTGTTTTAAACTTGACTACAAAAACATAAAAGAAAGCATAATCTAACATCTAATTGCACACAAGGTTAGTATAGAGACTTTCAAGTCTATTCCTAATCTACAAGATCAATGCATGATAACACATCTCATCATTCTAACCTGCACAAGAGAATGACAACAATTAAACTACATCAAACTAGTTAACACAATAAAAATATGCATGATCCGGATTATTTTCGGCACGAAATGAGAGCGGAGATATAATAAAGAAATGCACAGAGATATCGCGTATATCCAGTAATATAACATAAATATATCAGAGATTCAAA
>SNQJ01S0150132.1:0-23290 GCA_010110895.2 Picea sitchensis | reverse complement strand
AAACCCTAAAAGGTGACTTCATCTCGTAAAGTAGTGAGTTTTGGCACTTTGGTCAAGTCGTTGAGCTTGAGGAGAGTTATGACTCAAAATGAGATTTCATGATCTCTATTTATACAAAATGTCTATCACATACTTTGTCTACATTAGCAATGTAAAACATAAGACAAGGGGTCCACAACCCTTACCTTACCCCTTGCAACAAAATAATATTAAACAGTTTATCTTAAAACTCACTTTTACACAAGAGAAACCTTAGAATAAGGTGACGTCACCCCTTTAGAGGATGTTTCGGCACTTTGAAGAAGTCGTTGGGGTAGAAGATGCATGGCTAAGCCTCCAAAGGCCACTTGTCACTTATCTAATTCCTCTCTTGACGGTCTTCAAGATTCCTTCCTTCAAAATGGGCTACATGTCATCAAGCAACACCTTCACCACTAAACCCTATCCCTCTAGGTGACGTCAAGCATCTAAAAGTGACATTTTCCCTCTCCTAGTAAAAAAATTTGGCATGTGAGGGACAGGTCATGGAAAGTCACTGTGACTCGGCATTTGGGCCCTTGGCAACCAACATGTGGGCTTCAAGCCCCATGGAAGCCCAAGCTAGGCTTGTTCTTCCAAAATTGTCCACAAGCTAGGTCTTGCAAAGACAAATAAGCATGCCCTCCAAAGATCTCAAGTGAAAATATCATGGTGAATAAAACAAATCAATAAATGAGCCACCTAAGCATGTGCATCAAAGATTACCCGATCAAACAAGTAAGTGCTCAAAGACATTATGCAAACTTGCCAAGCTTTGGGTATGGGAGGGTTGACGAGGTGTCCTATTGGGTAGATCTTTTCCTAGGTCAAGGAGTGTTTCCCAAGTGATTCCTCTCTAAGCCATGTGAAGTAGATGAAGTGGTTGTGGATCAAGGCTCACTGGGTATGGGGTTCGTGACATACAAGGGGTTGTAGTGTCTTAGTCATGGGTGCCTTTGTAAGGGGTCCTTCATGCCAACAAGTTGGTATCTTATTTGTCCATAGCCTTAAAAAGTTCTTGTGTTGATCATCTTAGAGCGTGTGCGGATAACCAATTTTTCTTGTTGGATTCGATTCAGATCAATTTTTTTATGTTGATCATCTCTCTCTTGCACCTAGCAATTTTCATGGTGTGTTCAGTGACTCCATTCTCCAAGAAAGAGAAATGACACTAGTCTTGTTGATTACAAGTAATGGTTGAAACCCTATCTTCGGTTAAACACACTCTCCAATTGTTACACAATATTGGGATTTTGTGGAAGGCTTTGCACAAATACAATAAGTCCTATGGATTAAGAGGATTTATCCCCCTAGGGTTTGATCTAGTCCAATTGAAATTTTGTCTCTAAAGGTTTAAGCCATGAAGTAGATGAAGTGGTTGTGGGTCAAGGCTCACTGGTATGGGGTTCTGCGGGACACAAGTGGTTGTAGTGTCTTAGTCATGGGTGCCTTTGTAAGGTCCCTTCATGCCAACAAGTTGCACTTATTTGTCCATAGCCTTAAAAAGTTCTTGTGTTGATCATCTTAGAGCGTGTGCGGATAACCAATTTTTCTTGTTGGATTCGATTCAGATCAATTTTTTTATGTTGATCATCTCTCTCTTGCACCTAGCAATTTTCATGGTGTGTTCCGTGACTCCATTCTCCAAGAAAGAGAAAATGACACTAGTCTTGTTGATTACAAGCGATGGTTGAAACCCCATTCGGTTAAACACACTTCCAATTGTTACACAATAATAGATTTTGTATACTACACAAATACAAGTCCTGTATAATTAAGAGTGTTTATACCCTAGGGTTTGATCTAGTCCAATTGAAATTTTGTCTCTAAAGGTTAGAGAAGAAAATGGCACCTAGGGTTTATGAGGCTATATGCCTTGGGGTTTATTTTTAAGAAGTTAGGATTAGGGTTTATGCGATTATATGCCCTAGCTTGATCTTCTCTCTCTTGCACCTAACAAGTTTCATGGTGTGTTCCATGACTCCATTCTCCAAGAAAGAGAAACGACACTAGTCTTGTTGATTACAAGTAATGGTTGAAACCATATATTCAATTAAACACACTCTCCAATTGTTACACAATATTGGGATTTTGTGGAAGGCTTTGCACAAATACAAATTATGTGATAACAAGCCTTAAATAAGCCTTCTATTGAAGGTATAAAGTGTTTATCTATGGGATTAGGATCCTTAACCTTAAAACCCCTAGAGCTATCCGAATTCAGGCCCTACATTTTGGATATGCTATTTGATTCTCAAGCTAAAATAATGAAAGTGAGAATGTGGCTTAAATTTTCATTCTATGTTGAATGGAATGTATTATGCCAATTATGCTTAGATAACATAATCTTTAAAATGTTTTAGGAGGTATATTATTATCCTTGGATTTTTCTTGCATGGCAAAACTTGGATCTATGTTGCATTGTACAAAGGAAAATTTATTTAATTGAAATATTCCAAGCTTGTATGAGTTGTCGAGAGAAATGTTTATCTAGATTTTTCCTTCAAAGAAAAACAACTGGGCTTATGACTTGTTGGTTAGTAATGCCAAACATTATCCCTTCATACATGAATTGAAGGGCTTATTGTTGATATCGTTTAACAATGTGGAAAATTGATTACCATACCTCTCCATTAGTGCACATTTAGACTAGAAAATCCTATCTTTTCTATCTTTAACATGAATTGAAGGGCTTATTGTTGATATTGTCTAACAATGTGGAAAAACTCTGACACCATACCTCTCTATCAGTGCACATTTAGACTAGAAAACCCTATATTTTCTATCTTTTCTTGTGGATAAGAAGGTACCTTACACACCACCCACACCGCCTCTCTACCTCCTCCTTCCTCCTCTCCCTCCCAAAAAAGAAAAGAAATGGTTAGTTGAACTCCCTTCTTCCCCCACAACATGTATACCTCTAGTTTAATTTTAAAACCTTCTCAACCTTCTTAATACCATCCAATATAGTGAATTACCTTTTATCTATTTTTAATACCCCTAGTATGCACCCACAAGATGTGATATTGATTTGTTGGTTAATATTCCTTTGATTTGATAACCTTTTTGAAGGTTTGATATAACATTCTTGCCAAAGCTTTAGCCTTGCAAGTTCATTTCCTCTTTCCACAAATGATTAGTCTAGAGAAAGCGTGTTTTAATTAAAGGCTACTTTATCTTGAATAATTTTGTTGTCATTTCAGAATTTATGGAATGGGATAGACACTTGAGACTGAAATCCCTTTGTATTAATCCTTACTTTGGGAAAGCTTATGATCGTGTGGAGTTATGTTTCATTATAGCAATTTTGATTGGGTTTTGGTCAATATTTCCTTTGAGCAATAAAGACTTATTTTCATGTGTGTCTTATTGTCTTTTTATAAGTTGAGTCAATTTAGAGAAAGTTGGCTTATTCAATTTAATTAGACATGGATGCCCTCTATCACTAGAATTATACATTATGGAAATTGAGGTCCTAGGCTATATGCTTCACCATAGAACTTCATAAGGGCCTATTAAGGGTATCTCCCTCATGGAGCATAATGTTGTCTAACTTATTAAAGGCATAGATGATGCATTTTTGAATGATTAGGAATGTCATAGGAGTTTGTGTATGTACCCTAATGGAATCCATTCATATTTTGACATGGCCTTGTGCTCCAAGTTATCGATGCTTAAAATGTAGTGCTACTCACATTTCTATGTGACCTCCCTATTTGGCTCACCAATATAGGATGAACTTGTTTATAACATGGCCAAGTTTTAAAGTTCTTGGTATCCTCTTCTCCTATTAGGATTCCCTATAAAGTCTTTGGGAGGTGTTTTACAATGAATTTCCAAAGAAGTTGATAAATGGATTTTTAAGCCAAAGTCATTGGAAACTAGGTTTTTAGGTTTTCTGTGGGAGGTGTTTTTTACAATGAATTTCCAAAGAAGTTGATAAATGGATTTTTAAGCCTAAGTCATTGGAAACTAATATTTTGAGTTTTCTCTAACATCTTATTCATTGTCCTTGTTTATTACTAGTATTACTAGGTCCCATCCAAGACGACCTTTCAAAAGACGGAGGAACTCCTTTGACTTTCTCTAGGATTAGATAAATTTGGGCCTTATGCATGAAGTGGCTCATACAAATATTGGAGGGCAAGGAAAATGGAAACTCTAGTAGCAAAGTTATATCTCTATGAGGACCCTATTATGTGAATGAGGTTAGTAAAATGATGACCTTTAAACACTCATTTTAATTCCTTCCAGGCTCAAAATCTAGAGAGCATTTGCAACATGGAGATTTTGGAAATATTATGAAGCCATTAAGCATTGGCTTACCTGCAAAAGAATCTCTATATGAATTAGTACGTCCTTTAATGAGCATTGCAAATGGTTGTAGCCCCTTGTGCAATTTAATGATAAATGATTGACATAGATTGTTTGGGTTTTGGCCAATTTAATTTTTTCAAGAAAAGCGTTGTTAAGGATGGGTATTTCTTGGGTTTGGGCCAATTTAATCTTTTCAAGAAAGGTGTTATTAAGGATGGGGATTTCTTTGATGTCAAGAATCATGAATGGAAGCATCGACCAAAGTTAAAAAACATAGTTTTGGCTCGATTCCACTAAGAAGATCATCATTATTGAGAGGTTCAAATAACTCATTATAGATGATCTATTTATTAAGATTGGATTTCCTTCTCAGTGGTTGAGTTCTTAATTGATGTCAAATGTTCGACTAAACAAAGTTTGAAGGCTTCCTTCTAAGAGGACCACTAGGTTATTTCAGCTTAATATTCATAGAAATCATGAGTTGAAGAAAGTGTTTTTTCTTTTTCCTTGATTTTGGGTGACTTTTCCCTCAACAACAACCTAAGTTCCCTTTTTATCAACATCCCAAGTTCCCTTTTCACCATAAAGAATAAATATCCTGGCCATAAAGATGAGATAGTAAAACACATGCTTTGGTTGTGTCCTTTTTCAATGTTAGTTTGGGAATGGGCTTCAAAACTTTGTTGTTAGCTTCACCCTATCTACATCACTTGGAATTCTCCCTTCTTTGGTGACAACCTACTATGAGTCATTGATGTTCACGAAGAATGAGACAACTCATTAGAATAGTGCTCTTGTTTTTATATGGAAAATGGGAAATGATTGTATATTTAAAAATACTCTTTTTTCAAGTTTACTTAGTTTGATGGGGTTCTAATTTTAGGCTTCCACCTACAAACTTAGATATAAGTTGATAAACAAGACCTAAAGTTTTTCATAGTTTTTCTAGCCATGCACATATAGTTCCTTTTAATAATGTCTAAAAGAAGCATCATATTTAAAAAATGTGTTTCTAATTCTATTTCTTTGTCTATGGCCCATCAATGATCTCTAATTGAATCCATCACAATAATTGTAAGACCATAACTACTTGTTAAGAGAAATATTATTTGCTTCAAATTCTTTCAGCACATACAAATGCATACAAAGTATATTCAAGTAATATCATGACTTCCTTACTTGAATCACATTACTGCATACCCTCCAACATCTATGTCAACATGGGAAACTTTCATTCACAACCATGGATGACATGACATCATGCTTGAACAAACTTTATTGTTTAATCTTACAATTTTAATGTTGTTAAGAGAAATATTATTTAATGCAAATTCTCGAAGCACATACAAATGCATACAAAGTCTATTCAAGTAATATCATGACTTCCTTATTTGAATCACATTACTCCATACCCTCCAACAACTATGTCAACATGGCAAACTTTCATTCACAACCATGGATGACATGACATTATACTTGAACAAAATTTATTGTTTAATGTTACAATTTAATGTTACAATCGTTAACAACATCAGCAATGTGGAAAATATCGCCGAGGTTCTGAAAATGAAAATATCGGCAAAATCGGGAAAAATATTGGTAAATGTCTTAAGAACTAAAAAATACAAAAATATTCATTTTTTTCAAATTCTTTTAAATATCTAAAAGCATCAACAACATCAAACAAATTCATTTCCACATAAATATGAAAAGAAAACTTATATAAGAGATGTATAAGATGTCTAGGTAAACTGGAATACATCACAGCCACACCAACATTGATCATGTCTTCAGTCTAAAGCCTCAAAATATCATCAAAAATATAATAAGTGACAAATGTAACTCATCATCATGAGTCATCTACAATGAAATCAAATAAAGTGTAATGATTTGTTCTGCCCCTTTTACGGTAAAAGGTGATAGATTTTCCTCTAGAGGAAGAAGCTCCTAGGGCTAGCACTGGACTCTAATGTATTGTAGAAGAATAAAAATCTAGACTCTGGTGTCCCTATTGTTGCTACTGCCAAGTAAAACTCGCTCCTCGCATCGAGTCCGGAAGATGGTGGAAGACTCCGCCTGTAATAACATCCCCTCGGCCTCCTCATCCTTTCTATAGCCCCTCTACTCCTCCCACCGTATCCAATCAGGCGTCGATTCCAAGATAGGCCTCTCTGACTCAACCTCCATTCAGCATTGGTGTCAATCCCATCCAAGGAAATGGTGTCCACATCAAGTGTTTTCTGAATCTACCTCACCAACAATCGGAGATTGTAGAAGACATATACCATGTCATTGAGGTAATCAGATTCTAACCTGTATGAGGACCATAAATTATAAATTAATAATACCGTAATTTTAATTTTACTCTCTTATAAATGAATTAAAAATTTAATTTGAAAATTTGTAACCTATTGCTCTTCTTGGTGTGTATTTTATCAAATGCACTCCAGTTGCGCTCACATCCTAAAAAGCTACATGTTTGGCTAAGCACCTAAATGGAAAGTTTTTGTAAATTGGGTACTCTACCACCATAGCTTGTCCACCAAGCATCTACAACAAATCGAAGAAACATAAGAAAAGACATTGAAATTTGAAAGTTACAAAGTTGAAAGAAAAAGACATTGAAAGTTGAAATTTGAATTTAATGAAGTTTACCTGGCATTTGGTCTTCCTATCTGCTATAGCCATTTGAAAGCCAAAAGTCCCATTAGACATCCTATATATTTCCATTTCTTTTGAAATCTATGAGTGTTCTTCATGACTTAGCACCATTCTTTCAACACATGTGAGGAATCCTTCCATAACTTCAACATCAAATCTAAACCACATGAGTAAGAGAATGTGGGATTGAGGTAAATCCTTGCAACATGAATCAGGCGATGAAGTGTATTTCCATCGCTGATCAATCACTCCCCATATCTGAAGTTGTCTCTGAAATCCATCATCTCCTCTTGTCATCATAGTAGGCATCTGATGACTTTGGCCCTAATCCATGGCCTTCACAAGTAGCCCATCAGGCTTGTCTCCATCAACCGTCCAAATAACCTTGGGCCAAAGGTTAGCTAATGGAAACCACCTCCTCCAATCCCACCTAGAAGCTCTCCTGGTATGACACAAACCTACATATGGCCTCCCCCTCCGGCTTACGGCTAAATGATAAATCATTCCACTCATGTGAAACAAACATCTTCTTCAGGTCCCGCATACAAGCGAAGATAGATTGAAGAGATATGAAGTTAGTGGCAAAGCGCATGATTGCAAGACGCACCAACTCCTTATTATTTGTGAATCTTCTCATCAAGCCAAGTAATGTATGTATTGATTATATATGAATTTTGTGATGTTTCTAGCCGTTTCAACAATATCCTTGATATAATGAATTTTTCCCATATCCTCTAATATCAAATCTATACAATGTGCAGTATAAGGAGTCCAAAACAATGTAGGATACATATGCATAAGAATCCTACCTAAAAAAACATATTTAGTAGCGTTGTCCATTATCAATTGGACAACATGTTGTGGACCCACCTCCCTAATGAACTCATCCAATAAGTCACATAACAATGTTGCATCTTTAACAAGTGCAGATGCATCAACAGATTTAACAAACATTGACCCCTGGGACAATTAACTAAGAAGGTAAGAAGTGTCCTACCCTTCCGGTCCGTCCAACCATCCACATCACATTGCATCTAGTGATTTTCCATGATGCCTTAAGCTCCTCCAACCTGCTATCACAATCAATCTTTTCATTCTGAAAGATAGGCCCTCTCAACTCCTCATAGGCAGGGGCTCGAAAATTCTAGGCCAACAAACAACAACTGTGATCAAACATTGGTTTGATAGGAAATGGGTTGTTCTTGGAAATGTTGAAAATGAATGTCAAATTGTGAAGAAACACTCCTACGGCCACCTAATTTATTGGGGCCTCTTCCTTCTCCTTTGTTTTCCCATTGACTTGATAGAAGGTTGTGCACCAGGTGTGGTTCTAGAAAAAAAAATACGATGAGGTAGAAGGTGGAATTGAAGTCGCCAAACTTCCCTCCTTAGATATTACAGCTTTGTCCTGGCTAAATTGAGCTTTGTTTCTTTGTTGTATCTCCGGTTAAACCCAAATCAAGCTTTGTTATAATATGCATGATCAAGGCTGAATTTAAGTAAATATCCACTTCATGTCCCTGAATTTTTGCAAGGTGGTATTTCAAAGTAATTCCTCCATCATTCTCACCCTACAATAAACTTTCAATGCCGTCGATTAAACCTCCTGGGATCAACAATTATATTCCTACATAGCATCCAATTTTCTCGGTATTTTCAATTTTCAAGTGATCAAACCTAGGGCACAAAAATAGTCGAAAAAAATTAAAACCATCATTTAACTGTAAACTGTAATAGTAAATTACTAAATTCAAATGTTGAAAATGGGGGAAAAGTTGAAAATCGATTATGAAAAAAATTAAAAAACCTATCATAAATTTGCAAGAATATAAAACTGCTGGAAATCAATCCACACTCCAAAATAATTTAATGGCAGCTAAAAACAACAATCCCTAACTACCAAGATGAAGGATACATAGCAAATATTAAAATATATATAAATAAATGGTACAAATTGTTGCCCATACCTGCAAATGTGCCCTTGCTCGAGAGAAATCAATCCCAACTTCACAATAAACCAGTTATAGTGCTCAAAATCTCGCTCCATCGCCTTTGGTCAAGGCAAACTCTCGCCTTTCTCCTTTCTCTCCAAACCCCACACTTCAATTCTTGCAAAATGACAAAAAAAAAGTGAAAAACGGGCTTTATTCAGTCCTCGTCCGCTGGGCCTTCTGAGATATTTCTAATCAGATGCCATTGTCGGATATGTATCGAGAATATTCGCCATATTCTAGTGCCCAAAATAGTTTTAATGTTTGTCTCTCGAGCACATATTGATTACCACACATCGCCTAATATTACATATTATCACATGTCAGTTTCAACACTACATTCATATTCATTTGCAAAGTCGCTTTATGCCATGGTTGTTGAGATAACGATGTGATTTATTTAGCGGCATAAATGTTTGAACAAAATTTATTGTTTAATGTTACAATTTTAATGTTACAATTGATTACATTCATATTCATTTGCAATTCAAGCTATACCATGGTTACACAAATCTTCATCAACTAAGAAGTACAACAATTATATTTAGCATAGTGGAATTAGGTTCTAGATGATAGGAATATTGGCATTAACATAGTGGATTTAGCATACTTGCATTAGGTTCTAGGTTCTAGATGGGTAGGAAGAGAAATTTTATTTTCAAGATCCATATCCTCCAACATCTAATGACTATGTCTTCTTTCGCTAACTCTGCAATGGACTAAATTGTAGATATAATTAGAGTATTTATCATAGTTTTGCCTGTTGATAATCATATTCTAGCATACCCCATCTGAATTCCAATTCATCAATTTTTCTCATCAATGACAAAGGTATCTATATTTATTGCAACCCGGGAAGTGCATTGATGTTCATTCTCATATATTTTGAATGCCTCTCCTCCAATTCATCAATTTTCTGCTTGTGCTAGACAAAGGTATTCATAATTATTGCAACTTGGGAAGTGCATTGATGTTCATTCTCATATATTTTGAAGGTCACATAGAATATAGAGGTTTTGTTGTGTTGTATTGACTCATACTTTCTCAGAATCCTTCTAAATTCTAAATTCATGTGCTCTCACCTATGGCCAAACTGTCGTCACCTCTTTGTGTCTCTCTCGACAATTATTGCAAAGCATCATTATAGAATATAGAGGTTTTTTTGACTCCTCATAGTTTCTCAGAATCCTTCTAAATTAATGTGCTTCTCACGGGTGGCCAAACTGTCGTCAACTCTCCGTGTCTTCTTCTCGATGATTATTGCAAAGCATCATTTAATAGAGGGTTCAAATGAGTGAGTGGACTTAACTTCGAGCATGCGAAAGGAGGAAGTGCCGACTTTCATGTCTAAGCTCCTTTTCTATTGACAAGTGGCTATAAATGATTGTAATAAACTTGTCTCATGGGATTGGGATTGTGGCTTTTCTTGTGGTAACATGGGATTGTTAAGGAATTCGGTGAAGCTTCACTCTTCTTTTTCCCTAGTTTCTCAACACTTGTAGGCAACCGCTTTATTAGCCAAAGTATCTGCTTGTTGATTATACTCTTCATAAACCTTATAAAAAACAACATCCAAGGAGCTCCTTTGGAGTTCAAAGTATGATCCAAGGTAGTTTTCTATCAACTTGTTGATGATACTTTTGATAAACTTTATATAAACCAACATACAAGGAGCTCCTTTGGAGCTCAAACTATGATCCAAGGTAGTTTGCTATCAAAGGGAATTTTTTTTGAATCCATTAGGTCTATTTTTTATATTAGGAGTTTTTTTGGCTTTTTTTGATAGGAGCAGTGATGGAATTTGACGAGGAAAATATAACCATCAAACTTCTTTGTTAAATTTTGAAATTTCAACTCTCAATAGGAGTATACCCTGGTGGAAATTGTAAATCTTTACTTACCTTCCAATATCCCAAGCAAATGAATTCTAGATATTTCCCTTGAGATCCAAAATGATCCCCTACTACCCTTCATATTTACATTTTATTAATCTATAACAGCTACATAGTTTTCTATCTCATCTAATAACACACTAATAATTTAAAAGAATTTTTTTTTTTTTTATATTAAAATCTTTTATTTTTGAACTTTAAAGTAAGCACGACCATTTAAGTCATCCATTGGAATGATACACTATTATATTAGGGAATTTGCTAGTTCTTTTGATAGGAGTAGTGATGGAATTTGACGGAGAAAACATAACCATCAAACTTCTTTGTTAAATTTTTACATAAAATCTTTTATTTTTCAACTTTAAAGTAAATACGAACATTTAAGTCACATCCATTGGACTGATACACACTTAATGATAATTAACATTTAGTCTTCGCTTGCAATCAAAAACACATTTGGATGTTAAGTAGGATAATTTGTTAACTTAAAGTAATAATATTATATATTATAAAACTCAAATATATTTTCAAAAAACGATGCCATCCACTATCTGCCGTTCAAATATAGTTGTTGCTTATTCTGATCCATTATGGTATGGTGTTGAATTTAAAGAATGTAATATATATATATATATATATATATATATATATATATATATATATATATATATATATATATATACAATTGATGTCGTAGTCGATGATGAAATCTTGATCATTTACATAGTTTAACAATAAAAAGCAGGAGTTGATCCAAAATCTTAGGAAAGAATTTGGCTGGCCGTTGACCTAAAAAGCTACCCGACAGAAAAAGCAAGAGTTGATCCAAACGCCTAGGAAAAGATTTGGCTGGCAGTTGGTTAAAAAGTCTATCAGGTAGCTTTATATAATTTTATGTATTTCATTCATCTCGTCATTGTCTTCTCTAATTCTCCAATCCATCATGTCGCAGTGAGTCTATCTGTATGTTATTTTATTTTGAAGTTAATGAGGTTTTTATGTGAGTATTTTGTGTATGGATGTTGTATCTGTGTGTGGTTGTAATGGGCTGGTCCATTGTGCTATTTTATTTCATTGATTAATGTTTGTTGATAGGTTCTTTTTGCGTATGTTGTTAGGTTAATGTTGTGTTGTTAGATCTGTATGCATTTGTGTCTGTTTGTTGTTAAGGCCAATTATGGATGAAGAAGAGATGAAAAGAACGAAATCCACAAGCTAAGGATCAGAGATTCAACATGGTTTTGAACCGAGGAATGTCTGAGCATTCTACCATCTTGATTAACAAGATTCTGGATACTAAACAACTAAACAATTGTTGTTTTTTCTCTTCATAACACAATACTACCTAGTACCATCTTATGTGGAGGTTTTCCCACAATCATTGACACGCTACAGAAAATAACCCATCTCAGAATTGCCCAGCGCAACTCTAGTATTTCCTTGCAAAATCAATATTCCTTGTACAAAGTTTCATCAACTTCTAGCCTTGACAACTCCTCTACTTACAATGTTTTGCAACGATTATTTCCAGGGGCGCAGAACAAAAGCCCTCTAACTGCGAGACCACATAACAAAATCCCTCTAACTGCGAGACCACAGAACAAAATCCCTCTAACTACGAGACCACCATAAGTGGGCTTGTTAATAAAAAAACAAACCATATTAGATTGGGATTAAATCAAAGAAGTAAGTATATGGCTTCTTACATGGACAAGTTCAAGTAAAATCCAACAGAAAACGATTTCTACAGTCCATGCATCTGGGCCCCTTCACATTTCAGGCAAATTCCCCCCACACCCATGTCAAGGATTCTTTGATTTCTTCTACTGCAAAACTAGTTCTGGTCATAGGTTTGCTATTATGCTCACTAGTATTTGCCTCTGTGACCATCATCAAATCCAGGGCTTTGAAGAAGAGTAATGCTTCAATATCCTAGAAGCTAATGAAATAGAGGCTGGACTTCACTTGTGAAGATATTCTGGAGTGTTTGAAAGAAGAGAATACTCAGGGAAGGGAGGAGTAGGGTTGCTCTTTACAAGGATTCATGCGAGTGGGAGAATTTCAAGAAGAGGTTCGATTGAAGAGGGTCTTCACCACCATGGGTTTGTCGCGAGATTCGTGACGAGGGTTGTGGGTCCTGACCGGGTTATATGCATGGTCTGGGTCAAGAAGTACAGTGGCACACTCCACTCCGTCTTCAAGCCTGTCCCTTCTGCGGATCGGAAATTATTCCGATATTTTTGTCTGAATCGTCGACGATGGACCTTGGGGTTCCTCGTACCGAGAATTAGGGTTGAATGTAAAGATCATAGGGCCATTGAGCTCAACTCGGTTGGGGGATTTCTATAATGCCTTGGATGGATTTGTAAACTCAACGCTGAGAGCCCAGGGACTTGATCACAACCTCATATGCTCATGGAGGCCATGTTGTGCAAGAAGCCACTGCTAGAGATATTCCATTGGAGGCGGTGTAACAAAAGAAGCGATTACAACAAAATCTGATCAAACAATACTGACAACAAAGAGATAGGCATACTAAAGAGATATAATATACTGACAGCAAAGAGCTAGGCATACTAAAGAGATATAGGGATAATATAGGTGACAAATAGACAAATATGGTACTATAGATGACAGATGGATAAAGATGGTGGTTTTTGAAAACTTGTTAACCTATAAAGATGAACAAAGATGGTGGTTTTAGAAAACCCGTGAATTGAAGGATGTGTTTCTGCGAAAAAGTTAACATTTCTAAGATATGCCTTTGGCATAATTATGTTCATGTAAAAATATTCTTAAAGAAAGTTGATTTAAAATTATTATTATCAAATATTTGTTTGTTATTAATTTGATTTTTAAATATCATATGTAAACTCCATGTTGAATAGATAAATAGATAAGGAATTAGACATCGGCCTCATATGTATAAATCCATTTTAACTTTGATTAAACTTGAGAAACAATTATCCACAATTAAAATAATAAATCTACATTAATATTTCATTAATATTTTATATTTATTTTAATATAAATTATATATAAAGATTATTTATTCCTTTCCCATTGTTAACATTATAATATAATATAATTGAAACATAAAAATCGCCATTTCCACCCAATGTTTAAGTTATATATTTTCTCCCAATCCATGACCTATATCTAAGCTACAAAGGAAAATAGTAGAACATTTTGTTTGATGTCTTACTTATAAAGTAAGAATAAAGGAAAATAGTAGAACATGTCGTTTGATGTCTTACTTATAAAGTAAGAAATGTACAACAGATGCTAACTATTGTGGAGTAAGAAATGTACAACAGCCATGGCCTATATCTATTTATAAATGAAACTAGCATAACATGTCCATTGAATTTGTGGTTATGAATTAAGAAATGTATAATGGATGTTAACTATTGGGAAGTAACAAAGGTACAATAGATACTAATTGTAAAAGTGGATTTTGTTTAAATTTTTATTTAATGTATATATGTTGTATTTATATATATATATTTAAGTTGAAAGGTTTTTTTTATAGTTTAATATGATGAAGATGTGTAATTTTTTCTATGATTAATAACAAATAAAATAGTGTGATGTTGGTCATAAATCAATGTAAGTCCATCTTAATTATGAATCTATCTTACCTTAGAAACAATTAAATTCCCAGATGTTAAAACATTTTTAAATTGAAAACTTGAATTCACCTAAAGGGATTTGATTACACATGATAGATCTAGAGTTAAGGTAGTTATAAAAACGAGTTTGATAACATCTCTCATTATATAATCCTTTTATAGTATGTGTTTATTATAAACTTGGAAGGATACTATCTGTACTTTACAATGAATTTGAATATTGTAAGAATATGAAATGTAAGAAATTGAATTAGTTCGAATATACAACTTTTGGTCATAGAAATTGTCAATAACTATGTCACAATTTGATTTTTTTCAACAATGTTTTTGTAGGTGTTGAGTACATTAACAATGGAATTTCATTTCAAAAACTTGCATACTTGTAAAGAAGCTATCTTCGATTTGTATTTTGAATATATATATATATATATATATATATATATATATATATATATATATATATATAATCCAAGTCAACATATCCATGAAATTACAACGTCTCTTGTTAGTGCAGGATAAGAGGGTCTTAATATGATCAAAATATTTTATTTATTTTCAGATAGTAGATATCGGTCTCCTCTAATGTCAGTACAAATCATTCATGAAATGGTGTGTATTCTAGAATTTTGATATATGTCAAGACAAAAAATAGATTAAAAATAATATTAATAAAAAAAAATGTATATTTTGGAATTTGGTGTACAATTCTATGTGTCTCAGAAGCTCACTAATAATTGAATCGTGTATCCTATAGAAAAATAACGCCAAAAACAACAAAATGAGGAATTCATAAAAATGGAGGGTTTTATGTATTTGTCGACTGACCACTAGGTTTGTCATTATCCTAAACCTAAATGTGAGGCAAACTAACTAAATAAACAAGTATATAGAGTTGTCATCCACATGAAATTTTTTGAAATTCAAATTGTGCACATGTACTTCAGGAACCTGTGCATTCCTAAAGAGGGTGCACATTCCTAAAACACATGAGAAAGATAATAAGAGGGAATGCCATTGACTCTTTACCAACACCTTCCTCTTCCTCCTCCCTCTCTCTCCCTCCTGCTCTTTCTCTCTCTTCCCTCAATCACTCCTATCCCTATTCAAGACCACCCTCCCTCTCTATCTCCTTATCTCTCCCTCTCTCCTTGTATCCCTATCCCCCTCTTCCCCATTGTTTCCACCGATCTCTACACCTCTCCCTCTCTCTTCTCCACTTTGCCCCTCTCCCCCTCCCCTTCCACTTCCCCCCACCTTTCTCCCGCCAGCCCCTCTCCCCCTCTCTCCTTTCCACTTCTCCTCTCTTGCCCTCCCTATCTCTCTTTTCCACTCTCCCCACTTCTTTTCCTTTCTCTCTCTCTCTCTCTCTGCTACTCTCCTTTTCTCTCTCTCAAGATTCCCCTCACTTTGTATACCCATCTCTCCCTCTCCTCTCCCTTGCTCTCCCCATCTCTCACTCCCCAAACTCTCTCTCTCTCTCACTACTCATTTCTAAACCCTCCTCTATATTACCTCCATTTCCAGACCCTATCTCCCTCACTGCTGACCTCTTTCTCTCTCTCACTAACTCGCTCATCTTTTTGTATCCTCCTCCCTCTTCTCACCCCCTGCTGTTTCCATTTTCTCTGTCTCTCTCAGACTTTTCCCCTAATCCAAATTATTTAGAGAACTAAATGAAGGCATAGATATAACAATTAAATATACATAGATATTGCAATAAACACGAAATACAGTAATTCACAAATTTTTATTAATGAGAGAATGCACAAAAAACTATAAAATTACAGAGTAAATGACTCGCTAGAATGTAGGCGTACTTTATCTCAGAATAAATGTGATGGATACACTCATTCACAAGAAGATGTTGGATACAATGAGGCTCTAGAGACCTTACAAACAAAATTAAACTCCAACCCCAAAAGATGAAACCAAATGGTTTTGATTATTGGCCTTGATGTGGTTAGTTGATGTGTCAACTTCCCAAGTGTGTAACATTTTACACGACCTTTGTTTGGGGAGAATGATAGGTCGTTTTAAAGTTATATCCGAGGAATACACATTTTTTCATTCACACTCTGACTTTGTTTATAGTGTGGTTGTGGCGGGCCCAAAAACATTGTTTAGGCCTCAAATGACCCCCGAAAGTTTAGGGACCCAAAATATAAACCAAGGTGGAAACCCTTGTTTTGCCGCTGGAATAGGTGGTGGCCATCGATTTTCCTGATTCCATACTCTTCACACCCCTCCCTCTCCCTCTATCTCTCTCCTCACACCATTGCCACCTCTCTCCTCCTCCTTTTGTCCTTCCTCGCCTCTCCTCTCCCCCCAGTCTCCCTTGTCTCCTCTCCCTACTCCATCTCTCTCCCATCCATTTCATCATTATATCCCTCTATCTATCACCTCTCTCCCTATTTCTCCCCAGGCTCTTACATCCCCCTCCTGAGGAGAGAGAGATTGACAAAGGGGGAGATAGGCTATAGGGACCTGTGGAGAGAGAGAGAGAGAGAGAGAGAGAGAGAGAGAGAGAGAGAAGGTACTAAGAGTACCAGAGAGAGAGAGGGGGGGGAAGAGAAAGGGAGGTATAAAAGGAGGAAGGAGAGAGAAGGGTGAGGGCACCAGAGATAAATAGATTGAGGGAGAGGGGGAAACAAAGCAGTGTAGAGAGAGAAAGAGAGACTAAAAGATGGAGAGATAGATAAAAGCTAACGCAGAGTGTCTATAGAGAGAGAGGAAAGCACAGAGAGCAGTCTATAGAGAGATATAGATGTAAAGAGAGAGGGGAGACCGAGAGAGAGAGAGAGAGGGTGAGACAGTGGGTAAATGTAGCAGGAGAGGGAGGAGGGAGAGCCAGGGAGAGAGACAGGGAGAGGTGCAGAGTGATATCGAGAGAGGGAGAGGGGAGACGGGAAACAAGGGAGAAAGGAGAGGAAAGGGGGTAGAGAACAAGCTGAGAGAGAGAGGGAGATGGGATGCAAGGATACATGGAGTTAGGAGAGAATGTAACAACCCCACTAACTGCTAATTATCATGAATGACAAATACAATTTAATTCACTATAAAAATAAATTCTATGGAGACTTTATTATGGTTATTAAAATTATGAAGAAGTAATTAATGAGAGGGATAAGGTGGTTGGAGAAATGGAAGGAGTGAGTGGGATTCAAGGGAGGAGGATCAGGGAGAGGGGAAAACTTGGGGAAGGGCATCTTTGGTTTTGGAGGGTAAGAAAATTTGGGGAAGGAGGAGGAGGAAGAAAGGAAATAGGAGTTTTAGTGAACCGTTTGGCTTGAGGACTCTCACAATGACACATTTGTTTCTGAGAATTTTGGGCTCGGGTGCTGTGTCTCAAGGATTCTCGGAGCTAGGGAACCGTGAGGTTCCTAATTGGCTAGGGAGGTTAATAATTCAGCCTAGGTAAGATCAATATCATCAACAAGATCATCAACTAGAAAAGGGTTGAATCAACTAACCTTCAGGTTGAGCTTTGGGTTGAGGTAAATACCTTATGCATTTCTGCTATCATTATATTGTTGTTAATTATTATGCGGTTAGCATGTTGTTGTTGTTATGTTGTTAGTGTCAATTCTTTGCATGGAAGCAAGCTAAGATCAAGGAAGAAAATGAAGAATGAATCGTGGTGGAAGACATGCAGAATCGCTTGTTGAGTCAAGGAACAAAAGAGCGTAAAAGATGGAGCTAAGCTCTGAGAAAAAGTCGCTGGACAGGAGATCGTGGGATGACAGATCAGAAGGGAAGAAGGATCGTGGACAACTTAGCAAGTGGAAAAAAACAACATTGGATGCTTTGGATCACCAAACGAGAAGGAAGGAAAGACAAGACAGTGAAGCCCCAAAATATGGGTCATCAATTTGAACTAGGGTTTTAGACACCTAGGTTTCGACCAAAGGATGCCTGCGAGCTATTTTAATGTATAAATAAAGGTCATGATGGCTTACTTTGGGTTGGTACAATATTTCTATTGATCTAGTTGTATTTTTTGATGTGAGTGGAGCATTAGAGAGAGAGAAGTGGTAGGAGTGAGAGCCTTCTGGTATTGAAATATCTTTGAAGTTAAGATCAACCTTGCAGCCGGGTGCATAGGGAGGGGAGAGAAAGAGAGAGGAAGAGAAGAGATCTCATATTAAGAGCATAGACAAGAATTGTATGCTTTTAATTAATATATTATAGCATAGTTATGTGGACATAGCCCCAGAGAGAGGGGTGAACCATTTATATTTGGTGTCTCATGGTTTCCTTTGTGAAATGTTATTTTTGTTATTTTTTTATTGCATTGTTGTGTTAGATCTAATAGTAGATGTGTAGAATAGATCTAAGCAGATGAGTGATATATGAACATCGTGTTGTTCTTGTAAGTTAGAGCCACTTGATATCCCCCTTTGGTTGTAGACATCTATACTCTGCAACCCCCTCATAACTGCTTCTGGTGAGACCCAGACCGCCTACGTGTGTTAGTTTAAAAGGGCCAATAGTTAGGGCTTATTGGTGCAATCTTGGAGTCAACTCCCTGGTTTGCCCCGTACAACAAATGATTCTATTTTCGGGACCGGAATCTTTTTGAGGGAATGCTAAGGTGGTTTCCATCAAAGATAGAGATTTAGAAATGGATAGAAGATCAAGAGAAGGACTTCGCTAAAGCCTTAATAAGAACCCTAATCTTAGTTCAGAGGATTCGTTGGAGAAATATATCTTTATCGATATATACACTAGATCTTCTTTGGAAGAATCCATCAAGATCTATATGAGTGGTTGGGGCTAGATTAGTAGATACACCCAGCTCGGGACTGACCTAAACTTCCCCGGGTGGCTTATTATCTGAGTTGATCAAGAAGGTCAAGAGTTGATAACGTCATGAGTAGGACGGCCAATTCACAGCAACCATTGGAGGGTACATCACAGAGTTAGTTGTTGACAGAGTAGAATCATACAACCAAGCCGAGAGATCCTTATAATAAAGGTATTATAAAGAGTTTTTGGAAGTTATAAAGAGTCTTCTTAGACCAACCCAAAATTGAATAAGGGTCTTAGATTTTGTGTATGCCTAAGTCTACCATTTATTTTCCATATTTTGCATAATGGCAAGAATTGAAGAAATATTTACAATATTGCACAAATTAATTAACTCAACTACTTAAATCTACACAATTGTACAAACAAGGCAAATTTTAGTATAATGATTACTTGTTTACAAGTAACGCACAAGAAAGTTGATATGTTCAAACTTCAAAACAAACTCTGCTAGTCTAATGAGTTAAGTTTGCTTCGACATCAACATGGTGATTTAAATATTCTTTAGAATAATAAGTTGATTGATTACATATTGATCTAACAAAACGACATCAAGAATGAAAGTGACTTCAATGAAGACATTCAGTTGACTAATGATGACACTCATAAACATGAAGATGAATTAGATGAATTCCCTATGTCTGAAAAAGTTGTGGATAAATGTGGCAAAGAAATTAGAATTGTTCGACCATGGGAATAATTACGCTTTAAATGAAAACGATATGGACTAGGATATGAAAGGATGCTGACAACCTTTTTCATATACCTAATTATTGCAAAACCTATTTGCTTGGTGGAGTGGAGGCTTTTGACGATGATGATAAGATGACAGAGCTTGAGGATATTGTTAAGGAACAGGTACATGATATTTTTGACGATGATGTTGCTACAGATATTCCAAATCATGATAATCAGTCAGATAAAGAACCCATACAATGCAAACATTGTCACCGGTTTGGCCATAATAAGTCAAATTGTTTTGATCTTCACCCATGCATATTTTTTAGGAAGACAAATCAGCTCTCAATAAGGTGTCATAAGAACAAGAAAAACATATTCATTTTGGAATGGTTAGGCTCTGATTAGGGAATTAGCTGCTGAGTTTTGAAGCCAATTTATTGGAGAATTCTTGTTGACGGATTTATACACAAGTACAAACGTAGTTGATTGGAGATATTTCTACAAATGATGGACATGAATGTTTTTCGTGATTGATGATATAGGGTACACCTAAATTCGCCTAGATGTATTCCTTTGAGTTGAATATCAAGCCGAACTTCGGCCTGGGTTCATTGATTACCCTTTTCCACGGTTTGATTATTCAGACTTCTCACTTTCAGTTGACAGGGGGAACTTAGTGATGAATGTCAAATTTCAAGTTTCAAAGTCTACCTTGATTTGCGCCCACCTGAATTTGTCTTTGTCCTACATTCTGGACTTGTGTTTGTTCGTAATATGATTGTGTCTGTTCAGAATATGATTGTAATTGAGTGCATGATCAGTTGTACCTAACACTACTGAGTTTTTGGTTCAAGTTGTAAGTCTTTCTATAGGCTATTGTATTCCCCATCTATTTAGTAAGTCTTGTTGAGTCAGACAATTGTATTCCTCTTGTCCATAGAGAGGATGTTGTGTCAAGTTGTGGCATGAACCACTATATAGCTTGATGGTGTATTAGAGACATTGAATCTTCGATTAAGGGAGGGAAATATGAGATAGTAATCTCAGATTGAAGGACTAGAGTATGTGAATAGATGATAATAGATGATCAAATAGAAAACAAGCATGCAGTTTGCTCACAACAAACCTGAAGTCAATGAAGTTGATTATGATCAGATGATAGATCATTTTTTTCGATCTTCATCCGTGTATACAATGTAAAAGTGTACACATTGTTCCAATAGAGTAGCTTATACAGTAAGCTGATTTCTTGGCCATATTTGTGAATGACGGTCAAGGGAACTTGAACCACTTGTTCCTGACAAGGGGGAATCTAAAGTTTTCAATCATGTTCCAAGCTTGGTTTAGAATCTGTTGCAACCTAGTTCCTAGTATGCAATCTTGTTTCTAAACATATTGTTCTTGATAGTTTGTGGTCATATTAAAACAACCAATCGAAAGGTAAGACATGAAGTTCTGGTTGTTACATTTTCATATTTTTTGAGTCTTGAGCTCTTGTTAGTTTATGGTCAACTTAAACCATGCCATTTAGTAGAAAACATTATCTTCTGCTATACATTTGGTTTGTGGTCATCCCTAAACCACCAAATGAGTTTGTGGTCACCCTATGCCACCAATTTAGTAGAAGTACATCAACTGCTTATTTTTTCAAAGTTCAGAGGATCTTAAGCCTCTAAATATTTTCTCTCTAATAATACTACTAGTTGTCAAGTATGGCAGTTTTTCGTGCAAGAACGAACTTATGATTAAGAGGCATGTTAAAAAAATCTAATCATAGTTCATTAGTTTACCAAACTGTTATACATTTACATGACAATTATGTATTTTATATTATATGTGTACACTTATGTACATTTTCTTCTCATTAATGATTATAGAGTATGCCTTTTCTCCCAATATTCTATGTACGCCTATGTACATTTGCTCATGAATGATTATAGAGTATGGCAATCAAAATTCTTCCTCTTCATTGAATCTTTTATCATCATATCAGATTTGATGGGATCCTGCTTGCTTCTCTAGCTTTTGTCTTAATTTTTAGGGTGATCGATTGAATTAGCAGCAAGTACTCCACAACTGGGACAATGAATGATGTGTAAAAATCATTGAGAATTGTCACAAGGCTTTGCCTGAGAATGGAAGACTCATAGTGTTGGAGGTCGTGGTCTATGATCAGCAGAGCCCAAGTTAGGAATTACAAATGATTTTATATTTGATAACGATCGTCTACGAAGGAAGCGAACGGAGCGAGCAGCAGTTGAGAAGATTGGATTGAAAAACAGCTTCAATTGTCACTACTTCTTAGATTCTCTCTAAATATTCTCGGGACTACTCCAAAATTGTTGAACTACCGATTAGTCTTCAAAAATTCTTGAGACTACTAAGGTAAGTCTCCGCGGAGCCATAGAAAGGAAGAAGACCTGAATCTTTATTGATTTATTGATTTTAATTGAAGTATTATTTTGCATGAGTTGGTCCCTAATCTTATTGATTTATTGATTGAGATGGGTAAATATTACAGTTTGAAAGAAAGACCTACATGATTATTGTTGGATTGAATGGGTGGACATTATGTTTTATTGGGTTGAATAATTAGATTGGATGATTGTTATATATTCTTGTCCTGTTAAATGGATTGTCTTGGATGGAATGGAAACTCAAATTATCTTTAATGATTGTATATATATCTCAGAATTAATGGCTGTATATTATATATCTCAATTATCTTAATGATTATTATATATCTTTCCGTGGTTGATGGTGGGAATATTTTATGTACCTTTATGGTGGGAATATTTTATGTACCTTTATGGTTGTTTATGGTTAGCAAAGATTATGCGCTGGATATGAATTGTTTAAGAAATTAATGTCTAGCCAACATGTTGCTCGAGAGTTCTAGACAAAGAGCATTCTCCTTAATATATATATATATATATATATATATATTGTTGCTAAAAATTGACCATGTTAAAAGACTACTAAAGTGATTGGATTGGATTATTTTTTCATGATCATGATTTTTTTAAAAGATTATTAAAGTGTATGTGTGAGTGCTTCGTGTATAGATTTCATGTTGATTTCTTTTTCATTATCATGTATAGGTGTGGGAGCATCATGTATCAATTCCATGTTGAGTATGGAAGCAATTGCACATTTTTTTGTATTTAATAATATATCATTAAAATATTTTAATCATGTTGATTTCTTTTGAATTATCATGTATAGGTGTGGGTGCATCATGTATCAATTCCATGTTGAATATGGAAGTAGTTATACATTTTTTTGTATTTAA
>SNQJ01S0150130.1:0-23316 GCA_010110895.2 Picea sitchensis | reverse complement strand
TTAAAAGTTTTCAGAAAATATAGGATAAAAAATTCCATATTTTCATTTAAAAAAAAAAAAAATGTAGCCTAATTTATGATAATAATTATATGTATATTTATATTTTTCTCATAAAAATAAAACCTTTCCATTAATACATAGTATGATTTCTTAACATTTTTTCTCAATTTCTATGGAATATTTGTTACAACTTAAGATTCTTGCAACCATTGATACTTTTGGAAATACCTTGAACTTATATTTGAAATCATGTTAAGTATTTGTATCAAACAAAAATTTTCAAGACTTGATATTCTTTGTTCATGTATTTCGACATGTGAATGGTAAACCATGTTGTATATAATTTTTTAATATTGGATTTTTTTATCAAATTGAAGAAAATATTTTTTGTATCTCTAATTGTATTTTCCAATGCCAATGTTTTTGGTTGTAAGTTCTCTCTAATTTATATGAAAGGTTGATTTCAATATAGATGTTGTAATATATGATTTATTATTATTTTTTGTCAATGATTCACAAGTGGCACTCATGTATTTTCATTGTTGCTTAATTTTCAAGGTAGTTGTTGGTCCTAAAGTCTACACCTGACTACTAAAGGGAAGAGCTAGGAAACCACAAGTTTAGAATGATTGGTTTTCTAATTTTTTTTGGTCAGATAGAGGGTTGGTTTTAGCAAGACAAGAGCATGGTGGGTTGGAAAAATGATATACATGAGAGTTCTCCTTGGTTGGTGGCACACAAATGACAGAAAAGTGAAATAATAGAGGTAAAAACAAAGGGAAACAACAAACCACTCAATGAATAATCTGTTGCAAGAAGTTTGATACTTAAAATATCATTTCAATACATTAAACATGCATCAAAAACATAATTACTCCCACAGGTTGCAATAAAAAACAAATCTTCACCACAATGTTTGATGTTTCATAGATTGCATATAGTAAAGACAAGTTATACAATAGTTATAGGAGTCGCAATAAAAAGCAAATCTTCACCACAAATTTTTATGTTTCATAGGTTGCATATAGTAAAGACAAGTTATACAATAGTTATAGGAAATGAGATGTACTTCACACAAATCAAAAATTGCTTTCAAGAGAAGATGAAAACACATGTATATTTAGACAAAAATATTGTCATCAAGAGTATATTCACTAGGTAGAGAGCTTTAATCCATGAATAGAATAGGTTCAACCAACTTGATGTATTGATATTCTTCTCTCAAAAATTGAACCCTCAAAACATACAAAAAATGCATATTTATCAGAGTTGTGGAGGCTCTTGTCCAGTGTGGAACTGAGCTTAACTCTACAACATCAATTGTAAAAAAACTTATTAACTTAATTAAAACACTGTTGGAGTATATTAATGTATACTTAGATCTTAACTTAATAAAAAAGGAGTGGTTCTTATCACACATAAAAGACCACTTAATATGCCTGAATCTAAAAGAGTTTTGCAATTGAAAAACTAAAAACTGCTAATAGCAATGAAACTAGACTGATGCACATGCTAGAGTTAACCAAGATTTGAAAGAAAATGACTAGGAGTGACAGAACTGAGTTTTGTATTGAGCACTGGCATGCATGTGCGTTGTTGGAGGCCACTAAGAGATAACCGAATGTGTTGGAAACATTTGTTCTTCAACTTATCTCCTAGGTGTTACACATTATTTTGGTCACTCTGGTGATGTCTCTACAATGTTATATTTAGGCTCCCACAAGGACCTTTTTGCCTGAGAAAAGTGATTGTTGTCTTCTCCCAAAAACACATTTTTAAGATGAGTTCGCCAGCTGCCTATGTTACAGGGTGCGAAAATCCCTCATTCCCGTAGGCAACCCACACTTAGAGTGCGAATTGTTCGCGGTCTTCTCTATAGGTAGGGTGCAAACCTGTTTTTAAGCTTGAAGAAGAGAAGAGGTCACGAAGGTTCTAGAAGGGAATCTTCTAGAAAATGAGTTGGCATTCGCATGGTTGGCATCTTACTGACTTCTCAGATTTGGTGGGATCATCCTCATCCATGTAACCATCCCTCCTTCTCCTATATATTGATAGGTTTATCATGAAAAAGGTTAAGAAAGATTGAATGAAGAATTGGTGAAAGGATTGTGTGAAGAACTCTGCTTGGACAGAAGCTTGAAGACTCTATCTGGTCTATCAAGTTGTATTGGATATTATTCATGCAAATACAAAGCAAGTGTGTGTGTTGGAACCAAGGGTCACTGAAAGGAAGCTTGCGACATCAAGGTGATCCAGTTGTATCTTCTACTTTCATTTAATATAATACAACGACATGTCCCTTTCCCATAAAATCACTCTTATTTTATTGCGTAACTCCTTGATCATATGCATAGGTTGACATTGAATATACTTTGCTATCTTCATTTTGGTTGGTTTGTGTTGTCTTGGACCTGATTTCACAAGGCGGGAACAACATAGACCTAAGGAAGCGATATAAAGGTATGTCACTCATTCCTTCTTAGTAGTAGATTCAATGATTACAACTTAGGGAAAAATTCATGTCATGTCCTGTTTTGTTCTAGATCCAGGTGGATCTAGGGAGATCTGTCAGTGTCCACACCTACAGATTTGTCTGATAACAAAATTGACGACTCCACTGGGGATACAACCCATTTTTGGTCATTTTTTCTTGGCCATTTGCTCTTAACCTGCCATTTTTTATTCGCAATCAATCTCTGAGTCTTGAGGAGACCCTTACAGACTCCCTGGATCCAGAAGTTCCCACAGATTTTTTGTCTTTTTTCCAAAATTTGCTTGATTACAGACCTTCTCGCACTGCATCCTTTTGTAGCCTGCGAGAACCACTAAAGTTCACAGCCTGTTGTTCATTTCAGTGTGAACTTCTCGCATTCTACCTGTGTCTAGCCTGTGAGAATCCTTGTTTCTCGCACTGTACCCCACTGCCAGCCTGCGAACCCACTTCCAAAATTTTCGGATTAAGTCTTTTGTGTCCTCAGATGCCCAGATTTGTTTGTGTGTCTAAGAAGAACTTCTCTGGCTAGTGATTGAATGTTTCTTGACTTCAAATCTTGCGAATGATTAGTTTTCAGAAATCAAAATCTCTTCTTGTTCATTTTTTCTCAATTTTTACCTCTTGACCTTTTCTTAACAAGGGTATAATCTCCAGTTTAGAAATCCAAGTGCTTGTTTGGTCGGGAGCCTCTGATTGGATTTAAAAATTGAGATTAATTGTCCTTTTCAATTTCTTATTACTTGGAAAATTGTTACCCATGTGCATTTGAAGAGACTGTTCTTGTCAGTTTGTTATTTTTTGTCTTCATTGAAATATCGATTTGGGTGTTTGTTGTGTATTTCTTTTTCATTGGTTTCTTACTTTTTCTTAGTTTCATCCCTGTTGCTTGGTTTCTAATAAAAATTAAAGACATTTTCTTTTTTTTAAGCAACTTGTTATTCGAAAATATTGGCATTCAAGTATTGAAAAAGAACGAATAGGGAATTTGCATTGTTCATGGTTGTTTGATATTACATTTCAAAGATCATACATTGTAGTTCACATTGTTCCAGAAAACTCCTCCCTCCCTCCTGTAAATAGGATTCATCGAACAAGAATTTTTCTCATTCATTCCTATTTATGCATTGTTGGGTCAGAGTCTCACACAACATCGGTTTCATTTCTGTCTCCTTTTGAGTAACAACAACCTTTAATAATATTGCGCAATTTTAAAATTCAACTTGTAACTTTTTCTAGGGCTCTTTTACACCAACATTAGCTAGGCTAGAGCTTTGGAATAGGCAGTGAGACAGACTCTCCAAAGCACGAAACACACAATAGTATCTTGTGATAAGGAGTGTCAAATTCCATTTGCGACATTTTGTCCTGGGAAGCCCTTCTCACACAAGGGTCAAACCTGAGGTCGCATTGAGATTGATAGAGTTACTCACCCTGCTTTGTTGATATCGGTGTAGATATTGCACATATTACGGGGGTCACTTGAAGGTATACACACAATGATGAGTGGAAGTCTCTCAAGCTGATTTCGGGCTAGATACCCTGCCCTTGCGTGTGGATCAAACTGTCGACTATTCCCCCAGGCATTATTGTTGTTGGTGGTAACCTTAGTAGCCTATCTGCATAGGGTCTTACACAAGGTGACTGTGAAGAGGTAAGTCTTCATGGTACCTAGAATCGACATTAGCCAGACTCACTCGGGCTCCTTGGAGGGTATACCCATGATTGTGTGTGGGAGCTTGCACCAGGGTGTAAGTCTATTAAGCAGGTCATCAACGTAACTTTTCCACCCTAGCCCATCCCCTTCTTGTCGTGTCGCCACGATGTTGGATTTCATCACCAACTAGTGACTTCGGAATTGGAAGGTCTTGTTTGCTTGGTTTTGCTTCCTAGATTTTACTAGCGAATGTTGTTTTTTTACCCAAGTTGGCCATAGAATTTATTTCGTAAGATTCTAACTCGATCACAATTGACCCTCCACATCATTCACGTAGAATGCAAGGCCTACCCCCAGAAGATNGGTTTTGTATTACCAATTCTCAAGAGGACTTCCAACTTCCTACCGACTCTGAGAGACGTATTGTTCAAGTGAATTCTTCTGGAGATATAGTTTTTCAATCTTCTAGATCACCAACCCGACCTTTCATAGGACCTGAGGGTCAAGATCCTTTTTGGACTACTGACATTTTTAGACGGGATCTCTTTGGCTCAGGAGAAGGCATTGATATCACTGTCACACCTGAGCTGCCCAAAACATCTAATCCAGACACAGAACCTTTTACTACTGCATATTATTTTCCTAGTACAGACACTCCGCCAGCTGACCACATCTTGACTATCCCTCTACAAATAGTCCACTACACAATGGTCCCAGATACTACAAATCCTCACACTGAGATTATAGTGGCTAGCCAAGCCCCCATTGGCACACCGCTTTCACCCAGATTCACCCCAACGCTCCTACCCAGATATCATATGTTGAATGCTTCTATTCCTACTCCTACACAAATATCATCTGAGACTCCTGGCATTCCCACTCCTTCTGGGCACCATCTCGTTTCCGGTTTCATTCCGACACTTCCTCAACCCCCTTTCAGAGGACCTCTTCCATCCTCTATCGGAGGCACCGATCCTAGTGGCACCATCCCATATTTCACACCTAATTACCAGATTCCTGTAGGTGGACAATTTCACCAAGGAGGCCAAACCCAACCCCCTTTTGCAGGACAAATCCGAACCGGGATGCAACCCCCAATTGGAGGAAAACCCCCACTGACCCCACCTTATGGAAAAAACATACCTCCATCCTTGGTCCAGTATTGGAATCATCTTATACAACATAATCCTCACTCGATTGGGGGGAAACATCCTCAAGCTAGCTCTGTCCTACCCCCTAGTACAGGCCAACCCTATCCAGGCACGTCTAATCCTATTTGGGGCTTGAACAATCAAACCCACACCCCTGTTCAAGGGTACAACCCTATGAATTACTTGCCTCCACACCAACCACCGAATCTACCTAGATCTTCACATTATATGCAAACTACTTATGGTCCCACTGGTCTACCGATGGGACTCCCCCCCCAAAGTTACCAGTACCCACATGTGAACAGATAGTTATCGTTCTTAGCCACCTTGGACCTCCCTGATATGTCAAGGATTTTAAATGATCTGATCTATCACTCTCCTCAATGGCCCACCATACCGGCCAAATTACCATCCGACATCCCTAACTTCGATGGTAAACCGGGAGAGGACCCAAAGAATCATGTAATGACCTTTCACCTTTGGTGCTCATCCAATTCCTTGATGGATGACTCTATTCGTTTACGCCTTTTTCAACGAACCCTCACAGGTTCTACCACGAAGTGGTATATAGAATTACCGTGAGGCTTCTTCACCGAATTCAACACCCACGGTATGGCTTTCCTCAACCACTACCAGTTACTGATGCACTATGAAAAGGGAACCGAGATTTTGAGTTCTTTCAAACAAACCAAAGACACTCATATCTCTGATCACATTCATGAGTGGCAACGGAGATGATGTCTCATCAAACTCGAACTTCCCGATCAGTTGCCGACATCGCTCATGACATCACCATGGGTGGAGTTGTCACAGAAGAATAGGAAATCATTCGTTCCCAATACCTAGACCTCGTTTACTCACAAACATGTACTCTTTACGACTTACTCCCAGAAGAACCTCGCCCTTCTACTTCTACTACTAGAACTACTCCTACTGCTTCTCATGCAGCTGACGGTGTGATTGGAACTTTCCATGCCCAACCTCATTCCATCCAAACCTCTAGCAACAACCCCAAATCCATTTCTTCTAATATTCAAAATGCTCCATCTCCTACCCCTCCCACTGGTAAGACTTCTAAGGTAAACTCTATCCAATCTACCCCCACCGGAAAAAATCAATCCAAAAAGGGAAAGGGTAAGAACAAGGAGGATAAAAATAATCCGCAATCTGAGAAAACCAAAACACCACCTGTTGATGATATTGATAAGCGCAAACCCCGATACCCTTGTCTTATTTGTGGTGATGATCACTACACTAAGGATTGTCCACGACGAGCTGAGGTTACTAAGTTCCTTCAAGGAACCACGAAATCCCCCACTCCGGGCGTATTGTCACAACCCTTCCCCTCTCAACAACAAGCCCAATTGGTCATTCATGACCAACCTTCCCCCTCCAATACATCCTATGTCTTAATGTGTACAGGTGATTCGAAGCAGAATGACATCACATTTACCACTCGCGCCAAAGATTATTTTTCCTCCAAAGAGAAGGCTGATGCAATACCTCCTTCATTGGTCCAACCATCTCCCATGACTCCACCTACCAATGGTCCTTTTAATCTCAAATGACCGTGTCTAGATACAGTCCTTCGCCCTCCTCCAAAGGGTGTTGTTCAAAAATCAACTTTCAATCCCCATGCACGTGCTGCCCAGAACTACAGTATTGTCGAAGATCTGGCCCAAGCATCGTCCGCGATGTCAGCCCTCAAAGTCCTTCAGAGTTGTCCTATACAACAAAAGACACTGTTGAAAGCTATCGGTGGGATCAACCCTACGGATACAGATTTAATAATTTTTGACTTGGAAGATCACATTCCAAGGTTACCCCCTCAACTCGCATTCCAAATACAAGTTATTGTCTCCGACAAGAACATTTGTAGAACAGTTATTGATGAGGGTGCCTCAACATGTGTCATGTCTATTACCTGTTGGAAATCCATTGGATCTCCTCCTTTAACTGAATCCCACAACATGCTCAAAGCCTTCAACAACTCTGGTTTTAGGCCTTACGGTGTCCTCTCTTCATTGCCTATTACATTAGAAGGAAAAATGGTCAAAGTTGAAGTGGAGGTCTTTGATGCTCCTCTTGATTACAACCTTCTACTTGGTCGTAGCTAGATCGATTCCATGCGTGCAGTTGTGTCCACTCTTTTTCGGGTCGTGTGTTTCCCACATCAAGGAAAAGTCATTACCGTAGACCAATTGGACTTCTTTCACTCTGATGCACGTACCAGCAATGTACCTTTCATTACAAAACCCCCCCTGGATATGAGAACGTTGGTGTGGGTCCTATTAAAGATTCCTCTTTGATGGGTACTTTCCCCATTCCACCACCCGATGTTCCAAATCTATTTGTCACCTCGATCAACATTATATCCACCTCTATTCACGGAACCCCTGTGTCTTACAAACCATGGATGGTACCCAACCCCGATAATCATCTTCGTTATGGCGACGAAATGCCTTTGAGTCTGGTTGAATCCTCTTATCAAGCCATTCAATCAACAACCCCCTCTATTGGTGATTTATCTCCAGATCCATTCCACGTCATTTTTCCTATAGACGAGATGATTATGTATGTCATGTCCATGGAAGATACCCCTTGGGACGATGGACATCATCGTTCCATCCTCTTCCTGGAACAACACACCATCGAGGGTTACCAATGGATCTCAACTCTGTCGATCGTTGTCATCATTTCTACCGTTCCCGAGTCTACACACGATATGTTCTACGAAGGGAACTTAAGTAATATCTCACCCACCATCCCCCTCGACATATCCATCAAACCTGGAATTGTCGAAAATGTGCATATCAGAGCTTCGTGTTCCCATGACGAAGTTGTCACCTACAAATCTATTTTCCAATAATTTTGTGACGTCTTCACCTGTAGCTATGAATAAATGTCGGGTATTGACCTCGACATTGTGGCACATGAGATTAAGACATACCTGGGCGCTAAACCTATATGGAAATGACTTCGTCCAGTCCACCCACATAAAGAAGCCGCTATCAAACTTGAAGTTGAGAAACTTCTCAAAGCTAGCTTTATTTACCCTATGGATATAACTGACTGGGTTTCCAATATTGTTTCGATCGACAAGAAACAAGGCACAATTCGCGTGTGTGTTTATTATAGGGACATTAACAAAGCTTGTCCTAAAGACAACTTTCCTACCCCCTTCGTTGACCAGATCGTCAACGATTGTGTCAGAAGTGAAATCTTCTCTCTGATGGATGGTTTATCCGGATATAATCAAATCAATATTGTACCCACGGACCAACACAAGACCACTTTTATCTGTCCTTGGGGCACTTTTGCCTATCGAAAACTTCCATTTGGTTTAAAGAATGTCGGCACAACTTTTCAGCATGCTATGTCTTACGCCTTCCATGACATAAATCACATTGTTCATCCATATCTTGATGACTTACCCACTCGTTCCATGCGTCATGTAGATCATCCAACACACCTCCACGCCATTTTCTTTCGATGTCGGTTTTACCATATATGCTTGAATCCACACAAATGTGGTTTTTGCGTAGAATCCAGCCGACTTATGGGATTTACTGTTTCATGTCAAGGGATCAGGGTAGATCCTTTGAAGGTCGAGGAAATTCTCAATCTTCCTCCTCCTTCCTCACTTCGCCAGTTACAAAGTTTGCAAGAGAAGGAAAACTTTCTCCGTCGTTTCATCCTGAACTATGCTGAGCTAACTCTTGGATTTATGCGACTTCTCAAGAAAGGTTTTGAGTTCATATGGGATACCACTGCCAACAAATCTTTCGAATCTTTGAAACTATCTTTGACACGTACCCCTTTACTCTTCCCACCTAATTACAATCAAGATTATTTCCTTTACCGCGCAGCCTCGGACTATATCATCTCTATGGTTCTCATCCAGGAGGATGACTCTCATGATGAACATGTTATTTATTACTTGAGTCAGAGTCTCATGACTACCGAAACCAAGTATTTACATGTTGAAAAACTGGCCTTGGCAGCCATCCAAGTTGTTCAACGTTTCCGACACTATATCCTTTTCCGCAAAACTATGGTGATTTCTAAATACAACCCTATGCAACACATTCTTACATGTCAAACGCTAGGGGGGGAATACTCCAAATGGATCGTAATACTCCAGGATTTTGACTTAGAATTCGAACGCGCTAAGTCCAAGAAATCATTGGTGTTTACTGAGTTGATATGCGACCTTCCCTGCTCTGAGACGGAAAATGTAATAGAAGATTCATTACCTGATGAATCCATTTTCCTGATCAGTTTCGATGACCATTGGTACAGAGATATCATCATATATCTCCAGACCTAGACTTTCTGGCCCAATTTTTCTAGCACTGACCGCCGTCGAATATGCTACCAAGCCCGTCAGTATATTATCCTCGGTAATACTCTTTATCGTCATGGGATTGACTCTGTTTTTCGACGCTGCTTCATGTTCGATGAAGCCGAGAAAGCCCTAAATGAATGCCATTCTGGAGCTTGTGGTGGTCACATGTCTGGGTATTCTACTGCCCAGAAGATCTTACGAGCAGGGTATTTTTGGCCTTCTTTATTCAATGATTGTATAATCACGGTCCAAAAATGCCATGCTTGCCAAACCTACAACAATAAAATATGATCCCACCCTGCTCCTCAACATTCTGTGGTCTCCATTGGTCCTTTTGTGAAATGGGGTATTGATTTTATGACATGTCACCCTCACTCAGTCAGGGGGCATGGATACATTATTGTAGCCGTAGATTATTTGACAAAATGGGCCGAGGGGATCCCAATATTCAACAATACCGAAAGGACTGCAACATTATTCATATTCAATCACATCGTTGCTCAGTTTGGTGTTCCTCAAGCTATCGTTACTGATCACTGTAGCCACTTTAGAAACTTCATGATGTCTAAACTCACTGAAAATTTGGGTCTTCGTCATGAAAACTCAACACCCTATTACCCACACGCCAACGGCCAAGTCGAAGCAATAAAAAAAGTCCTCATTACCATGCTTCGATGAATGATAGGGATTCACAAAACGAGTTGGCACACGATGTTGTTTTCAGCATTGTGGGCCTACCGGACGTCCTTCAAGTCTACTACCGGATTTACACCATTCCAGTTAGTATATGGTCTAGAAGCCATCTTGCCAATTGAATGTGAGATACCCTCCCTAAAACTAGCAGGCAAACTTCTCCCAAACACTTCTTCCAAAGAAGAACGTATGTTATATCTCATGCAATTAGACGAAACCCGTCGTGATGCCACCCTAGTTATAGAAGCCCAGAAGAAACGAGTCAAAGCCCAATACGACAAGCATGTCAGACCACACATTTTCTCCGAAGGTGATCATGTTCTCCTTTATGAACAAGATTGGGATACTAGGAGCCGAAAAATTTGAAGCTATGTGGCGAGGTCCTTATATCATCAGACGAGTTTTGGAGAAAGGAGATTACAAGTTAGTGGACTACGATGGTATCCCTTTGAGTGAACCCAGAAATGGGTTGTACTTAAATAAGTACTATTCTTAAGATCACCTATGCATGAGTGCTTGTATTTTATTGTATCATACTTTTGTGTGTGTTACTTTAGTGTGCTTTTTTGTTATTTTGGTCTCTGCCCTCGACCGCTTATGTTACGTTTTTCTTGGTTTCCATATGTCGGAGTCTTCGCTACCCCACATTGGCTTCACCGATGGCGCTATCCGTAGTACTCAGAACCTTGCTTCTGCTGCATGGGCAATTTATGCACCTACAAACGAACTTATCAGTCTGCGAGGTGTGTGCCTTGGTCATGCGACCAATAATATTGTGGAATATAGCATCGTTATCGAATTGTTGATTGATGTTATTTTGCTCGATATCCACCACCTGGTTATATGACTCGATTCGTAGCTAGTAGTACTACAGCTAAGTAATGTCTACGCTATCCGAAGTCCTACTTTATTATGGGTATATTTACGAATTCTCCTCTTGGAACGTTATTTTGATTATATCGAATATCAGCACATTCCTAGATGTCTAAATACATTGACTGATGCATTAGCTAACTATGTGTTAGACAGATATTTGGTACATTTATAAACCAATCACACATCACATGTATAACACAACACAAGATAAGCTAGTAGAAGCTGTATATATGTATATAATGATCAAAAGCTTTTACAAAAAATTTATGTCCAAGGATCAAAATCTCAGAATATGAAGCCCATAGCTTCTACAAAATAATGTCACGGATGATGCTCATGATAACACACAACTGCTCGGGCCACCCTACGAACCAGTCGATTGATAGACTCGTACATGCCCACAGTATGGCGCTGGTAACATCTAGGGATCTCCCCAATAGAAATATTTGGGATGTCTGTGGTCAACCCCTCCAATTTCTACTCCACTGCCTCGTAGTCTTCGGCATCCCATCTTTCCACTGGAGCTGCTTCTTCTCGCCTTTGAATAGGAGATGTTCCTAGAGGTCGATATGGCCCCACATCTATGTCATCAAAAAGAGATTTTTTGATTAGTTCTTGGATAAACATAAAAACATTTCATATGATAAAATTTACAAAAACATTTAAAAAGAACAAAATGTGTACTTCTTACCCAAGTCACCCCACTGAGCATCCTCAGGCTGGGCCAAATCCAAATTCCCTCAGAAATCCAAACCAACATATGCGTAGTCATCAATCATCAACATCTAGGACCTCAACCAGTCGAAAAAATGAATCATTGTAATTTATTATGGGCCCTGCTACGTGTCGATCCATTAGGTTGCACCAACTCAGCATCCTAGGATCATGTGGGTTCAGTAAACCCCAATCAACCTATAGTCACAGTAGTGGGACCCTCTCGAGGAAGAATGACACCAAAAGTGATCCATACCCAAACTGCTTCAAGTCACCCTTTCTGCACTTCGTCAATTGTCTCTTCATACTGCGGAGAACTGCATCTGACCAGTTGAAGACCCGAGGCTCTGTGAACTCTATGGCGTATTGGAAATAGCTCTGTAGAGAGATGTGTGGATCCTTGCTCCTATCCATGTGTGAAATAGTGAACAAGATGGTCTGTAGGGTCAAATCCTGGACCCCCCAAATGGAAACCTTACCCTTTCTCCTCTCTACCTCGGGAACACAATACTGGCGACAATACTCACTCATAGGGAGCCCGCCGCCTCCGCCTCCGGTCAAAGTAGCATGGTATCCACGTCGTGACAACCCCGTTAGAAAGTAGATATCCTCGATATCTAGGTTCAGCATATGGGCTCCCATGTGAAATAATTGTTGGTCCACGTCCCACATATGGACCAGGTGTTCCAACAACCTGAGTTCGGCTCTCATGCCCAGAATCCTAAAGAATTTCAATAACCCACAGTCCCAGAGGGTAGCGACTGTACCCAGGTCATTCCTGGAAATAGCATTGTCTTCCTCATGTTCTCTTTCTCGCCACTCAAACATTGTGATAGTCAAACACCTGCAAAAGAGCCATGAGAGAAGAGTCAACAACTTGTTTCAAACTTTTGCATAAATTTTATTGAGAAAAACTTAACTTTAAAATCCATGTTTCAGCCCTCGCAAGTGAGCCTTTGGCACAATGCGAGATTCTCATAGGTTCCCTAAAGGCCACCTATGAGAATCTTATATTCTCGCAGGTCCCGCACGGCTCGCCTACGAGAATGCTTGAGCGCATGGCCGGCCCTAAAACTGGACTTAAAAACTCAAAACATTGTCAATAAACACCAAAACTAAACCATGGAAAAGTTGAAGGATCAAGAACTTATCTCGTTGGCTGAAACGGTTCGCCAAATGATCGCTTGTGCCTCCTACAATCGAGCAAAGAAATTTGGGGGAAAATGAGGTGTGTTGGGCAATTTTTTGGCAAAATCACAATGAAATGGTAAAAAACCCTTTTTACCCATATTTATTCACTTTTTACTATTTTTTATTGATTTTTTATACTATTTTTTGTTTTTCTTATAAAACCTAATGCCCTAATAGCCTTGTGAGTATGGTTTTCCCCAGATATGGTAACTTTGAAGTCCAAACGAGGGGGTACGGGTATTTTTTCTTTTTGTTGTATGTACAATTACTTTTTTAGGGGTTTTGTAGGAAAAACCTCAAGCTCAGTCTTTGTTCGTTCTCGCGCTCAAAAATATATGAGAACATAACTGAGTGTACTTTTTCTCGTCTTTTCGTACTCATTATGGTAACACAAAAACGACGAACCTAAGGGAGTATCCTTTAAGATCTTTTCACACTCCATAAAAATGAAAAGATTGTCGAGCGATCTTGTTCTCTTCATGCTCGTTAAAGTATCTGAAGAAAATGTTCGACGGGCGATAGTTTATCACTTTTTTAGTCTCGTCAAACTTCTTTACGAAAAAGGAACTGGGAGATTTTTCTTTAAGTGTTTTTCAGACTCTCAAAACATGAAAACTCCCGAGTTTTCTATCCTTGGACTCATTAAACAAGCATCGAAAGACCTACAATGGGACCAAACCAATCCTTCCTAGGGTTCGTTAAATATACTCCGAGGGACTCATCCGAAGGATGAGCTTACATCAACAAGCATATGTTATCCTCCTCAAGCTTGCGTAAAAATAAAGAGGTACTCGCCAAAGATGGTGAGGGAAATTTTGGGAAAGGGATATGTTGTCGTATTCATATTAATGGCAGTAAGAATCACTCTTGAACATGACACCCCCTATTTGTCATTTGTATCCGGGTTGGAAAATCCATTTGTCTCTCGTTCGACTTGCTACAAGGTCATATCTTGGGTCGTCTTTGAGTCAGTGCTACCAAGTCCTTGGTCGTGTCGTTCATATGTTCAAGAGAATTTCACACGATCCCCCTATTGAGTCAGCCATCTGCAGTTGTCCGTTCTTACTATGTCGGCCTTCCCTAGGTCTGTTTCAACCCTTGTTCATACTTTGTTTCATCCTCAAAATCTGTTACTTATTTTGTGTCATTGATGGGGGATACATCAAGGCCCTCCTGTGACGAGTCTTTTTCCATCGACTCCAACTCATTATCCGGAAATGAGACTTGGAAATCATTTAGTACCTTAGAACCAGCATGCCTTAATGGAGGGTCTCTTCACTTTCGACAGGGGTTTCACATCATTGATCCCTGATCGAGAGATTCCGCCAAGTGCTCGACTTCATCTGATTCATTCGCATTTGTTCGGATTGTACTTCGGTACCTTGGGAGTCATTGACATCAATGGTGATTTCCCTCACACTTGTTAATGGTTTTTCATCAATGACCAGTAATCAAGTCGTTTCTACCATGTTTGACTTCAACACATGTAATCATGTGGATAGATTCATACTTTCAGGTGACAAGATTGAAGACCCTGGGTCTCATCTTTTTTATCCAGGATGCGATGGAGTATGTATGATTTGTATCGGCACATAGATCCACTTTGTATTATACGTGGCTATGTCATCTTAATTCAAGTCTTCTCACATAGATCCACAATGTATTCATGGCGGCTATGTAGCATTTTGACGGCATGGATCCACGGTGTATGATTGGTGGCCATGACCTACATTTATGATTCCATTCATTTGTGATCTGAGCATGGGAATGCCTACCTCAGAACTGGTATTATATTCTACAAATGCTTGGTGGTTTATAGGTTTCTGATTAGGTGTGCTCCTGGTTTCTGACACACATTCGCAGTTTACAAAGTATTTTGGCTGTCATAGATTCCAGCCTCATACTTTGGGGGGAATTCTGTTACACATTATTTTGGTCACTCTGGTGATGTCTCTACAGTGTTGTATTTAGGTTCCCACAAGGACCTTTTTTCCTGAGAAAAGTGATTGTTTTCTTCTCCCAAAAACACATTTTTAAGATGATTTCGCAGGCTGCCTATGTTACAGGGTGCAAAAATCCTTCATTCTCGTAGGCAACCCACACTTAGGGTGTGAACTGTTCACATTCTTCTCTATAGGTAGGGTGAGAACCTATTTTTAAGCTTGAAGAAGAGAATAGTTCACGAAGGTTCTAGAAGGGAATCTTTTAGAAAATGAGTTGGCATTCGCATGGTTGGCATCCTACCGACTTCTCAGATTTGGTGGGATCATCCTCATCCATGTAACCATCCCTCCTTCTCCTATATATTGATAGGTTTCTCATGGAAAAGGTTAAGCAAGATTGAATGAAGAATTGGTGAAAGGATTGTGTGAAGAAATCTGCTTGGTCAGAAGCTTGAAGACTCTATCTGGTCTATCAAGTTGTATTGGATCTTCTTCATGCAAATACAGATCAAGTGTGTGTGTTGGAACCAAGGGTCACTAAAAGGAATCTTGCGACTTCAAGGTGATCTAGTTGTATCTTCTACTTTCATTTAATATAATACAGTGGCATGTCCCTTTCCCATAAAATAACTCTTATTTTATTGCATAACTCCTTGATCATATGCATAGGCTGACATTGAATATACTTTTCTATCTTCACTTTGGTTGGTTAGTGTTGTCTTGGACCTAATTTCACAAGAGCACCAGAGAGAAGTGGGAACAATAGAGACCTACGGAAGCGATATAAAGGTATGTCACTCATTCCTTCTTAGTAGTAGATTCAATGATTACAACTTAGGGAAAGAGTCATGTCCTGTCCTATTTTGTTCTAGATCCAGGTGGATCTAGGGAGATCTGTTAGTTTCTGCACCTACCGATTTGTTCGATAACACTAGGGGAAAGAAGAAATTCATCTGGGATTTTTCTTGAGTCTCTGATATTCCTTCTGCATTTTGGATTATAGCTTCTCGATTTCTTGGTTGTGGAGTTGCAGGGTTCCAGATTCTGGATCTTATGTTCTATTCCTATTGGCTATCATCGATTTGGTGTCGGGTGATCCATATGATTCCTTTGACTGGCTTGGAATTCCCTAGTTTGGCATCATTTTCAACCCCAAAATATGCAATTAGAGAAGATAAGTCACCTCTTAAATTCAACGTTCAGGAGCTTTGGGGTGCAGAATGTTCTCTCCTGGAAGCCCAGACTCGCAGAGTCATTAACCAACACATTTTCTAATTAACACGAGATTAATTTCTCTTTAAACATTTTGGGTCTTTCGGACCCCGACTCTTCGACATTTGGGAGATTTTGAATGTAGAGCTTGAGAATATCCCATAGTGACAACCTTTCAGATATGACATGACAGTGTGAGGGCATTTCGCTGACGTGTCATGGAAATAAGGGTGACACGTGTCACCCGAAATAGTACAGATGATGTTCCCAAACATGCTTGAAACGAGTGCCATGTTTCATAACAGATGAGTGCCACGCGTCATTATAACATATGAGTGTCACGCGTCTCGGGATTTTCGGCATTCGGAGCTCCTGGGAACTGTGTTTACTCTGGATGAAAATTTCTTGGAGTGATAATCTTGCGAAGTTATTAATTCATTCTTATATTAAGCTATTTAACCCGAGATTAACATATTTTTACCATTAAATATTTCAGGAGTTCGGGACTCTGAATCTTATGGGTTCGGGAGTTTCTAAATGCAAAGTCTGGATACCTCCCAGAGGCCTGGACTCATGGAGTGATGTGGTACTTCAGGGCTCTGATGCTATGGAGAACTATGCTTCATCTGAACTGAGATCTCTTGGAATGGCAATCTTTCGGATCTAATGTGGCCACATGATGTCACTATCATTGATGTGTCCACATGAAAGAGAGTAAGATGTGTCACCCGAAAATGAGCAGATGACATACCCAAAGGGCCTGAAATGAGTGCCACATGTCCGTGACAGATGAATTCCACATGTCTCCACAGATGAATGCCACACATATCTGGCTCTTCGGGGTTCCAATGATCTGCGCTTATTCTAAACTAAAACCTCCTGGATGGCTGATCTCACAGATCTAACATGGAAGTTCGAGGCTCTAGTTCTTCAGGGCTCCAGGATTTTGTGGTTTTTTGAAACTTAAACAAAGATGAGTTCGGACGCCCGAATGTCAAATTCACGGAGTGAAACTTCATATTACTCTATGGTTAAACCTTGAATGATTATAGAACTCCAAATGCATCAGAGTCGATGATCTGATTTGACTATTGGATCTCCACCATTGAAAATTTAACCTGTCTATTCTCACAATCTAAACCCGAAATGGATTGTTGTGTCTTTCTTTTTGGATGTTTCCTACACATACAAAGGACTTGTTCAACCTGTTTTATGATCTATTAGTGATAAAAATGATGACAAATATTTTCAAACTCAAACCAGAACATGTAATCACCTTTCAGGAAAGCAAAAGATGGTGAAAAATAAGTAAAAATGGGTAGGGGCCATTGAATTTGAGTGATTAAATCATGGATAATAATCTTAGCCAAAAAAAAAAAAAAAATCAGACTTGATGGATGTATAAAGTAAAGGAGGGAAAGGGTAGAGGTACAGACCTGGGTTACAACATTAGCTCCAACCGAGGATAGAACTTCCCTACGAGGTTCTAAGAACAGTAGATCGGGTTCATTACCTCTCAAAACCTCGCTCCCACTTTTTGTAACTTAGGTTTGATTCTGTCTGCCAGCCACATTTATCTACTTTTACTGACCTATGCAATATCTTCATCCTCTGATTCATTTTCATCTACATTGATAACCAAATACTTTAAAACAGGGTTTAACCTGATCTTCGCATTTGACCTCAACTTATTAATGAGTTTGGTACAATGTTTTCTCATTATGGCTTGTACAATATCTTTTTCTCCCTCCTTCTCTGATTACTTTTCCATATTATTCAAACCTCTTTGTTTGTTGGAACCAACCGAGTCTTTCATTAGTGCAAGCATGGTCCTCATGACTTTTCCTTTGATGATTTGGATTGAAGTCAAGTTTTGTTGTCACATGAAGCTCTCGAATTGGACCCTAGAGATGATATTAGAAAGTGATTGCGGAGGTTTTCGAGGGTAGTTTGGATCCACACCACTCTGACTTCCGCAATCAACCACCAATTTCCACATACTTCACAAGCTATACCATGGTTTCAATTGTGGAACCGCTCTAGGAGATTAACGTTTGAATGCTTTTTACTTCTGCAATGAGGTGTAAGTCATCGATCAGTTTTTCAATCTGCGATCTAGGTGACCCTACTACTTTAGCGTACATGCTAAAAATTTTCCCTTCTACCAATTTTAAAACTCTTCTAGACATATTTAGAGATGGCACCATGTTTTTTTGTCCTCGAAAAGAAGATCAAACTAGCAACTCTAACACACCCCAATGCCTTTGTTAGGATATGGAGTATTTATTCACACATAAAATAACTAATCAAATGCAAATGAAAAAGGAAATAAACTATGCTACAATAGGGATATTCCCTCAGTATTTCAAGAAAAATAGTGTTTCAAGAAGCACCCATTTGTTGGGCCTCTAAAAATATTAGTATCATCCAGATTGTGCAGAGAAAATGTATTATTTTCCAAAACCTCAACCACCTTGAAAGGACCAAACCATAGGTTATCGAACTTACCATGCTTAGTATTTTATTCACTTCTGGCATCCCACTTCAAGACCAGGTCACATTCTTGAAAGAACTCCTTCTTGGTTTTCTTTTTAAAATATGACTTAATTTTCCTCTGGTATGCCTTAGTTATCTAATTCAGTGCTTCTCTCTTTTGTTGAACCTCTATAATATGAAAGATTCTCCTCTGGATATAATTTGTCTCCTCCATTTCTTCCTGTAGGAAATTTAGAACTAGTGGACTGAGCTAGGTAGGGAAGACAACATCTTTCCCATAGACTGGTTGAAATGGTAAGGTCCCCAAATATCTCTTGGTGTTGATCATATCAACCCACAAGGAATACTTAAGTTTAGAGTCCCAAGATTTCTTGTTTCCAGTCAACAACTTCTTGATGATCCTGATGAGAGACTTATTTGATGACTCGGCTAGCCAATTCCCCCGAGGATAATAGGGATTGGAATGTGTCGAAGAAATGTTGTGGTTAGCAAAAAAGTCGATCATGTATTTGAACTTGAATTCCTGGGCATTGTCTGTTATAAGCTTTCTAGGGCAGCTGAAGCTGGAAAAGATATTGGTTTCCAAAAATTTCATAATCACCTTGTTAGTAGCATTCCTAGTGGGCACAACCTCAATCCATTTGGTAAAGTAGTCATTGGAAGTGAGGATCCACTTGTTCTGCCCACTGGAGGGTGGATTTATATCACATATGAAATCTATTCCCCATTGTTGAAAGAGGCCACTGGTAGTGATAGGTTTTAGGGGCAGTGAGAGCAATTTCAGTTTTCTCGCAAACTTTTGGCATTCATTGCAATCTCTTACTGTAGTGAATACATAAGAGAAAAGGGTGGGACAATAGTACCCTGCCCTTAGGATATTTAGGGTTGTATCTTTCTAACATCGGTGTCCCCCACAAACTCCCCTGTGCATATCTTTTGTGACTTGTTTTTCTTCATTTTCATTAAGAAATTTTAATAGGATGCCAGTAGGATCCCTCTAATGCAGGTTATGATTTAAAATGAAAAATTTTATAGCTATTAATTCAAGAGACCTAGGCCTCATCTTCTTCAAATATGGTGGACATTCTAGGTGTTTCATAAAGTAAATAACATCTATGTACCAAGGTGAAGAAGAATAGTTTTCAAATGCATGCATGTTGTCTTTCCCAGACTGTGTCATGGGTGCATCTGATTAGGTGAACGTCTGATGCAATTCCAACACCTTACAATTTGATTATGATAATAACTTGGCAAGTCCCTGCCCCTTAATCATCTTGGTGGAATTTATGTGTAGATCAAACTCCAATAGTTTGACAATCCACTTTCCCTCTTTTTCCTTCACTATCTGGTTGGACCAGAATCTCTTTGACACTACTGCTAGGAACATAGGTTGTTATGTTAGACTATAACACATACACCCTGAATGTGTTCAATGCTTTGACCAACGCATAGGCCTTCTTTTCTAAAATTTCATACTTCAGCTCAACATCCTAGAGGGATTTGTTGAAAAAGGCTATGGGTTGTTCATGGCCTTCTTGATTCTTTTGCAGTAGCACAACATCAATGGTTTCCTCCGAGGCTAAAGAAAAGATAAAGAACTCTTTGGCATAGTCAAGGCTAACTAATACGGGGGATTCAACCAAATCTTGTTTGATCCTTTGGAATTTTGATTTTTCCTCCAGTAACCACTTGATAACAACATATTTCTTCAGCATCTTGGTAATAAGCCTTATGATTTCAACAAATTTTGGCACAAAGCGCCTCAAAAACTTTATTCTTCCTATAAAAGACTGAATAGACTTCTTGTTTTGGGGGATTGAAATTTCCTAAATGACCTCCACTCTATTAGGGTCTATTTTTATTCCTCTTGTTGATATGATGTGACCTAGGAGTTTACCTTCTGGCATAGCAAAGTGGGACTTCCTGGGATTCAAAGAGATCCCATACCTTCTGCATTTTCGGAAAATATTCTCAATGTGTTGTAAATGCTCATCATCTGATTTGGAGAAAATAGTGATGTCATCCAAATATATAACCATAAATTTTTCTTTCTCCCCTACAAAAGATACATCCATATCCCTCTAAAATATGGCCACTACATTCATCATCCCGAAGGGTATTTTTTCGTACGTAAATTCCCCCCATTGTGTGGTGAATGTTTTTTTTTCTTTTTCTTCTTCACATATTGCTATCTGGTTATAACCAAAGTACCCATCTAGCAAGGAAACTTTGTGGGCACCTAATACCTTTGCAAAATATGGTCCATGCAAGATACCAAATATAATAAATATGCAAAACATAAATAAAATGCTAGAAATGGAAGAATAACAGTAATATATCCAGCATAATCTCCACAATGACACAAAAATGATATAAGAACACCAACAGAAATAGCAGTTTGATTCAGAAATCAATGTTCACAGACCTCTTTGAGGGGGCAACCTCCAATCGAGCAACACTCTGATACAATAATCTCCAAGCTAGGGTTTTCATATCCTTGACCCTTATTTATACTAAATATGTCTATCAAGAGAAGCATCTAGAGGAAGATCCTTCTAGAAGTGGAAGCTTCTATTAGGTATTCTTGCATCCGCCTTATTCTATTTTATTGAAAGGCCTTATTAATATTGACCTTTATTACATCCGAATATATTGATCTACCTATGTGTGGGTTAGGACCCTAACATGCCCGCCCCCTTAAAAACAACCTTGTCCTCAAGGCTTGAGATGTGGAAACTGTTGCAGAATGGTAGTTGGCTCCCAAGTGGCATCTGTTGGAGTCATATATTTCCACTAGACTAGCACTTCCTTGATGGTTCTCTGACACAAGCGACGCTCACGCTGGTCCAAAACTACTTCTGGCTATAGCCAAATGGATCCTTCTTCAGCTAACTCTGGAAGGTTGGTTTGAATTTGGCACCTAGTTCCAATCACCTTCTTTAAGCATGAAACATGAAAAACTGGATGGAGCTTCAACTAACTTGGTAGAGCTAACTGATATGTGACTTGTCCCACACACTTGAGAACTGTATAAGGGCCATAAAATTTGGGCGCTAGCTTCTGACAATGCTCGGCCTTGAGGGAAGTTTGCTTGTATGGTTGCAGTCGCAGAAACACCTAATCCCCTTCTGCAAATTGACGTTCAGAGCGACCTTGATCTGCTTGTTGCTTCATGCGATTCTATACCATGACAAAGTTATCTTTAAGGGTACAAAGAATATCCTCTTGAACTATAAGTGTTTGGTCAACCGCCTGGACCTTCGAGGTACCCGGTAAGTATGAGAGAACTGAAGGTGGCTTCTATCCATATACCGCTTCAAAAGGAGTCATGCGAGTAGTTGTATGGTAGGAAGTGTTGTACCACCATTCGGCTAGGGGTAGCCATTTAGCCCACTGATGTTTGTTTTCAGAGGCAAAACACCTCAGATATGTTTCCAAACACTTGTTGACAACTTCCATTTGACCATCAGTCTGGGGATGATAAGTTGTACTAAGATGCAATTGGGTGCCCTGTAGCTTAAACAGTTCTTGCCAAAAATTGCTTGTGAAAGTTGGGTCACGATAAAAAAACAATAGAGTGCGGCATGCCATGAAGATTGAAGACCTGTTCCATGAAAAGTTGAGCCACCGTGGATGCAGTAAATGGGTGTTGAAGAGTGCAGAAATGAGAATACTTGGAAATTCGATCCACAACCACCATTATGACTGATTTATTCCCTGATTTGGGTAAGTCGGTAATAAATTCCATAGAGATTTCCTTCCAAATAGCAAGTGGAATCGGAAGTGGTTGTAGTGTGCCCGGAGATTTGACTGTTTCTCCCTTGTTGCATTGACACACCTCACATTCAGTGAAAAAATTACGGATGTCCTGTTTCATACCATCCCAGAAAAAGGAACGTTTGACCCTGTCATATGTTTTGGTGAACCTTGAGTGCCCCACTGTGGGTGTAGCATGAAGCTCAGAAAGTACCATGGATTTAAGCTTTGATTGTTTACTTAAATACAAACGGCCTTTGTATCGAATCTCATCCTGGAGCCAAGAGTACCTTGGGGGAGTCAGAGCCTTGGTCTGCAATTTTTGGATCAGATGTGAACTTTTGGGATCTTGAATCCATTCCTGGCGCATAGCTTGGAGCCAATCAGGTACAATGAAGGAAAGAGGCAAAAGGGATCCTTCTTCTTCATATTTTCGGGACAGTGCATCCGCTAGTACATTGTCTTTTCCCTTCCTGTAAATGATCTCATAATCATAACCAAAGATCTTAGTCACCCATTTTTGTTTCTCCTGGGAGGAAATGCGTTGTTCTAGAAATCACTTGAGGCTTTGATGGTTGATCTTAATTTGGAAGCGTTGCCCCAAGAGATAAGGGCGCCACAGATCAACGACATGTAGAATAGCCAGCATTTCCTTTTCATAAATGGGTTTGCCCAGATTCTTTTTTTACAGTTGCTTCCTGGTGAAGGCCAAAGGTCGACCCTCTTGCATAAGGACAGTGTTGATTCCTTTCCCTGAGGCATCACATTCCAATACAAAGGTCTTTGTG
>SNQJ01S0150129.1:2655-22452 GCA_010110895.2 Picea sitchensis | reverse complement strand
CCGTTGTTGGCTCGACATAATCCTCCATTCGTGCAGTCATATTATGTAAATTTTCCATGTCATTTTATCTTGCTGACTCTGTATATCTCTTCCTTTCTGATGGGTCTAAGGGTGCAATAACTTTTAGATCCCCAACCTCAAAGATCATCTCCCTTCTTTTCAAGTTAATAATTTCTTGGTTATCAACTTTTCATTCCAATCACATTAAATCTGGATATGGTTGAATATCATCTACGGTATCAATAAATTCTAAATTTTCCATTCTTAGCACCCCATCTATGTTTACATGTACCCTCGTTAGTCATCCTATCGGGACTATGTTATGTTGATTCACAAGCCTTAACTGGACAGGGGACCATATTAATTTAGGTTCACCCATCCTCTCCCATGTTTTCTTAGGTAGTACATTCACATCCGATTCTAAATCTAGGATAACATTATCCACATCGTATTCCCCAATATGTGCATTAAACTTGAATTCCCCAATGGTTCTCTTCCTGTGCAGTACTTGGTTTACCATTCATTGTGTGACAGGGGTGTCCCTTCCTTTTGAGAAATGATCAATCATTTTGTATAATATACTAAGCATAGTTCTATCTCTCGTTAGTTCTACATGAATTTTTAATAATTTGGTTAGTGTAATTACTTGCATACTTGAATTTTCAGGTATCGCTGGGTCTTCTAGATGAGGTAGCGATGATGTGGACACTTCCCCATGTGGTTCAAGTATTTCCTTTCGTGCACTCTGATATGTTTATTTTTCCTACTGTGGATTGAATGCTGACATAGGCCCCATTGAATTCCTTACCCACATCTCTGTTTGATTTCCTCGAGTTTCCATATCATCTCTTGCGCGAACTCCTCCACATGCAACGACTATGATTTTTGGTCCTTCACTGCATTTTTCTACTGATATCATTTGAACATTCTGATTTTGATGCAGATTATGATTTGGGTTACCTCTAGCTTTCCATTTTGCAACTAGTTGGGGACAATCCTCAATTGCGTGATCCAATGCTCTGCAATATGTGCATGTGGTACACAGGTTCTAGCAATCTCAGGCCAAGTGTCCTAGTCTATTATAGTTATAACAGATAATCAGTCCTCATCCTTCTCAACCAAAATTCCACGTTCCTTGGCCTCTGCCAACATTTGATTTGTTCCCATAATTGAAACCTCTTTGGGTGTTATACTATGCATCATTCCCATCCCCACTGGTATTCTCTTCCTAGATCCCATATATATCCGATGTGCTCTCCCTTAGTAGGTCAAATGCACGACAATCCTTTTCTTCATGTCCCAATGATTTACAAAAAATTTAAAATAAGTACTTTGGAGTACTCTGATATTTCTGGAGTAATGGACACTCAGTAGGATGATGTCCACATTTCTTATAAATCTCGTAGTATCCTCTCCTGGGTAGTGGATTTAGTGCTCCTACTGCCAAGTACTGTGCAAATGCTAGGCATTCATCCTTGTGGTGGCCCTCCATCTTGCACTTGGTACACCAAATTTGTTATCGTTTTCCCCTTCCTTTGGTAAGCTCAACCAACTTAATTATTAATGTGGCTAACTACATCTGAACTTGCACCATTCCCCCAGTGTCTCCTGCCGACGATGACTCTAATTTTATCACGATTTCCAGTGCCTCGGGCTACGATGCAACCTTTTGTTGAATTAGTGGTCTACAAATGTGGGGTAGTAATCCTACAATGAACCACAATTGATGCTACTGATCTGGAATATGGAAATCCAGTCTCCCCATTACATCCTTAAAGCGTTGATTGTAATCCCATACTGACTCTGTTTGCACATTGTTACACATCAAACTTACTCGTTGCAATGATGGCTAGTGTCGTTATAAATATTGTAAGTATCGCATATTGGTCGCAAGTGTTGCAAGTGTCACAAACATAAAACTGCCTATGTCGTCTCTCTAACGACATCGTAAGGACACTAAGACACCTCAAAGACTAGTTTTTAAGAAGGAAAATCAATTGACAGAGGAGTACAAACCTTGTGCCATTGAAAAATCCACTAAAATATCAATTTTGGGGGGGATCTCTCCCCTACCTATTGACAGGGAGTGTTGGTGCTCTGTACCCTCTTCTAGGGGAGCGTTCTAGTGCACTGTACCCCTTTCTGAGGGAGTGCTGGCCCTTTTTGGGTGAAATTTGGTTTGTTGGAGAGAATCAGGGGACAATCCCCTCAATATATGAAGGTAGTTGGATTCAAATCTGAGGTCAAGGAATGATCTTAGGGGATATCCACAACTGAAGGAGAGAAATCCTCAACTTATCCCAAAGATATCTCAAGTGGTTAAGCCTCTCCAAGCCTATATAAGGAGGCCTCCTCATGGTAGAAAGATAGATGGAGATTGAGAATTACATCAAACTTATGATCCCATAAGTGAGATGTTATCAAATCATAATCAATGTAGATTACTTGAGCAAAGGGGTTGGACAAGGAGAGATGGAAGAGGCTGTTTCACCTCCATCAAAGGATTGTAAGCACCTTTTACTTGTTCTCATTAATAATCAATGCTTGGCCTGTTTCTTTCAAATTTATGTTCATTCCACATGAATTTGTCTTTAGTAGATTGATCTATGTTTGAGCTAATCTCAATAGAATAGGAAGTTCTTTGTACCTTTGTTTGTTTTACAGGACCTGTTGAGGAGCTCGGGATTGGAGCTCAACTTGGATCTTGCGAGGACAAACTCCGTTAACAAGGTACATATCCCTCTTCTTCCTTTTCACATATTATCTTAATCAGATCTAAAAATAATGTCAGTGTCCATGTTAAGCACTTTTTTTTCTTGGCCTTAGGATTCTAGAGACCAAGAGGGAATCTGCTTGTCCACAAGAGGATTCACCTGTAACACACATGTTTGATCTCCTTCAGTTCAATAATATACTGTAATTATGACTTTGACATTTTGAACTCTTTTAATAGCGCTTGCTTTATTTCTTCCAAAGTCTTAGCTTTTCTGATAGTTGTAATACCCTATAGCTTCTTATACCATACTAGCGCATGACCCCTAAACATTGTCGCTAATTGCACAATCTTCACTACTTCATTCGATATGTTTTTAGCGGCCTAAACTATCTCACAAATAAACAAGTGTTATTCCAGGTCCTCCGACCCTACTCCCTTGAATTTAGGAATTCTAAGAGTATTATATATCCCCACCATGTTGGTCTTTGTATTCCCTCCTCTCGGTGATGTTGGTACACTCTGATTTTGATTCTGTGCACTACTCCCACTATCTGAACTAGTACTTTTTTGTCCTCCTTGGCTAACTATGATGGATTTTGACAAGTCTTCAAATGTTATTTCTGATTGTGGTGACGCACATGGGGTCATGGATTAAACACAGGATCTTGTCTGAGTAGGACTTATCAGTTCTTCTATTACTGGACTAGACTGACACCCCTCTTCTCCACCTCATGTATTTGGTATCTCTACAATTCAAACTTGTGCGCAAGGTTCTCCAGCTTTTGGCTCACTGTGCGGCTCTTCTCTCCCATCATTAGTCTTTTTCCTTTTATACCTCCTTCCTCCGCGTAAATCTCCAAATTCATAGTCTTCCTCTAGTGTACTACCTTCTTGCATCCTCATTCCCTTCCTTCCTCTTTCATGGCTTCCTCCCTTTTCTCAGGTGATCCTTCTGTTATCCTCCAACTCCCCTATGTGCGCAAATCCCATTTAGCTATCGGACTCGATTATCATCACATTATTTTCACATAATAACATCTTTATCCACATATTCAATGATTTTAAGAAGCTCCCATGTGGGCCTTTGAAAAAATTTCTTTCTACAACACTGTATGACTAAATGCAATCTACGTCAAATTTTGTAACATAACCCCCTAGCATAATATCCAACCGAAAATCAATTGCTCGAGTAGTTGGGTTACTAACTGAATTTATCTTCCTTACCAGTTCCAGAGTCCAATTATTCGGTGCTGCAACACTAAACCTTCATGTCTTATCTACTAACCTTTCTAACCACCCGATCAAAATTTCTGGGAATTCTCCAAAGAAAATTTCATGTTGATTTGTGAACACATACTTTTGCATCCATTTCTTGTCACTCATTCAAGGGTTCCTGTTCTCTTGTCGTGTGAAGTCAAGTTCTTTTCATTCCAACCAGTCAATGATTTCTTTCTTAGTTGACCTACAAAACATTCCCTTAGTTGTAAATTCCCAGTCCCAACAACAAAACCATTTGTTGGCTTCTTCTTGTCTGCGCAGGGGTTATGAGACCCAAGGTTCAGTTTGATCGTGAACAAAAAAACCCATAAGACACTAACCCTTTAAGAATCACCTACTTGCATAGATGAAGTCTCACTCGAGGTATATATTGGGGCTGCAAGAACCAGGATTCTGCAGCAGTAAGGGAAAGGGAGGCTTATGCATGAATCATTCTTTCAGATATTAACTTATATATATTCTTGATTATTCCCTAAAATATCACAAACATACATGAACATTACAAAATAACCAATCCATAGATTAAATTAATTCTTCAAAGTATATCATCCTTCATGAACGCATAAAGACAAGTAAGAACAAAAGACCCAATATCCTCTCTAAACTCATTATTTATTCATCTTCTTTCTTACTAACTGACTATTACATTCAAGATCTTTCCTCAATTCGCTTTCATGCGTACCTTCTCACACTCACATACACATACATATCTCTCTCTATATCTCTACATCTATATGTGTATCTCTATATGTCTATGTGTATATCTATATCCCAATCTCATTACATATTTATACCCCAAAATCTAGGGTTTAAATTTCTATTCTTATCTTTCCCAAAATAACCCATTATAATGCATGACATAGCCATTATCAATTAACTGGCCGTTTTCCTTCTTCTACTTCTTGTTCTTTATACACCTTTTATGTTGTCCTTCTTTTTTTGGACAGTTTCACTATTGTTGTTTGCACTTCCTTTTCTCGCTCGTTTGATTTATCCTTTTGTCTTTGCATTGTCTCCATCCTTTGCATCCTTCTACGCCCTTTATTTTTCCTGCACAAATCCTTCCCTCTACACGATTCCTTCCTTTTGCATGATTCCTTCCTCCTGCACGATTCCTTCCTTCTGGGCGATTCCTTCCTTTTGCACTCTTCTTTTATACTTAGTATTTTATATTCAAAAACTACTTGTCCAACAAAATGTTGGTAAAAATTCCTGATTTTTGTCCTTTTGTGTAGTCATATTAGTATAAATTATAAATTTTCTACTGGAGATTGTCTAAAATAAAAAATAATACCTTTTTATTATTTTTTAGAGTAAAGACAGAAGTTGTAAATCTGTTGTGGAGTATGAAAATAAAATATAAGAGATGTGTAAAGATTATGAGTTAAAGAAGAAAGGATGTTATGAGGCATGGATGTCCCTGAAGACTCCAACTGCCAACTTGAAAAACTTAGGAATGAACTGATGCACAAGTCTTTGCATGTTGTCTCTTTAGGTACTGGGAAAATAATCAACTAAACTTGCTCCTTTTATGGATGTCGAGTCAGGTTATCTGATGATTTGTTTTGTTTATAGAATATTTTTTTTTTTGAAGTATTTATTTATGTCTACAGCTCATGCTGTGTAGGGCCAAGTAAATGAGCTAAGAGACCTTCAAGACCAACACGAGAGGGAAAAGAAATTGTGGGCCTTATTAGTTAACCAACTAAATGACAAAATCAAGGTAAGCAGAGTTAGTTTTCCATATCAAGAAGCATGATTTATCTCATGACAAAATATATGGTGGCCCAAGCTTCAACAATATGCTTCTACATACCTTTACATTAAACTTAATGAAGATACTACTAATAGTCCTCAACCTAGGCATATCACTACTTGGGATGACTTCTACAAAGCCTCAAGACAATGGTTTTATCCTCTTGGATAACTATAGAACTTGATTTGTAGATGATTGCAACTTCAACAAGCTTCAATTCAAAGCATCCAACAATATATTGGGATTTTACCAAGCTTTTGATCTAACTCCAAATCACAAATTTTGAAGAGGAACTTATACTTAAGTTTAATTCTGAATTGTTGGTTGTTTTTCATCATGAAGTAGCATTATTTGAAATCCCCTCCCTAGATCAAGTCTTTCTTTGTGCCCTCGCTATATAACACAATCTAGACAAACACCCTTTCTTCCTTCCCCCCATAAACATATCCCTATCCTTTCCCAAAATCCTCATCCTTCTTAACCTCCTTTGCACATCCTTCTAACACCAATGTTACCAAATTTGCATCCTCTCACACCCTCCCCTCCCCCCAATCAGTGCCACTATCATAAAAATTCAAACTATGCTGCTACATATTGTAGGTTCTTACAATTCCAAGCCACCTCTACCACCTTATCTGTGGAGGAGCATGCCATTGCATTTTCCAATTCATCTCTATATCCTGACCCATATTCTCAACTAGAAATCATCCCTCCTCCCAACCCTAATATAGAAGACCCTTCCTTACTCTTAATGCTAAGTAAAATTATTTTCACTCTCAAAATATCCTTTTTACTAAGAATTGTCAAGTGAAAGACCAACTAGCCATGAAAATCCTCAACATTGTAGCCAAAAGAATATCATATCCCAAGACCTTGTAGGTCATATTCATCTCCCCACCACATCATACCCATCTCCTTATCACCTTAGTTGGGTACTGTTGGCACAGGGGAAGACCCAGGGTTCAATGCTTCAACAACACACCAACAAAACCTTAACTACTGGCCCTTTTGGCAACACCCGTGAAGTAGATGAAGTCTCACCCGAGGTAGAGGCAGGGGTGGTTGCAGGACTCAAATGTCTACAACCTAGACGGGACACATATCTGTGATTACAACACTCTAACAAATCACTTAGCAGTTAACATTCATCAGTATTTAATCCTTATTCACATCACAGATACAAACCCTAATTACAGAATAACACAATATTCAACCAGATCTAACTCATCTAAGCACTTAGCATATGGAAATAGATCAGATCTAGCATTAATTCATATCACTAAGCATTTAATCTGTCCTACCAAGTTCATCTAGACATACATTATTGCACTAAGCATAAATCACATCAATAATATAACAACCATAATGCACAAAGCAACCATAACACATGATATACGTGGTTCACTCCAGTGTGGGGCTACATCCACCAAATCTTCTCTTCTTTATTATATTCTGCCAAGCTTCTTATAGGCACAGAGCATCAAAATCCCACTCTGCAAAGGACATGAGATCTGCACGCACCTTGCCAGATCCTCCTTCCCCGAGTTAGATCACAACACAAAGCCTCCTTACACAGTCTATGCACAAAGCACTACAGATGACCCACACTTAGCTTTACAACCTCGACATACACTAAGCACATAGCCTCTTACAATTAGTTTCACTTAGCACAATACTTAGCACCTAGCATCACACCCATACATCGTTACTTACATCGCCTAAATTTCTATTTATACATTACAAAATGGGCCTAAACATGGGTAAACCCAAGGGCCRAACTCCCATACCCGTTACAYAAACCCTAATCCMAAAATCTTCCCTAAAARGGGGCCGAGATCCTACGATCTCCGCTTCGACTTGCGCTCCACCTTCAACTAGCCTGTCGAAGTCCCAAAAGAGGTCAAACATGACCAAGGATCTCCAAAACTTGGTCAAGGGCCAATAGGCCCCCAACACTCACCTGTGACTCGTCTCGAGTCACTCTAGTCTCGGTAACTCTGCCTCAAAAGCCTCGAGCTTTKCTCGAGCTGCTTCAACCTATTGTTGYACTAAGGCCTCCTGCTTATCGAACTCTTAAATAACTGCCTTGTTCAAAGGTCCCTCTAAGCGTTGTTCTACCGAAGTGACTTCTTGTTCGAGCTTTTCTCCTCGGCCTTAAATCTCCTCAAAAAGTAGGCAAGCTACCTCTTGGACTGGATCGAGATTCCGAGTCACTTCCATGACTTTGATTTGTATGGCATGGACTTGTCGCTGAGCTGTGCGCTATTCTTGGGATCTTTTCATTCGCTCGATCGTTGACAAGGGCTTCAACTATGCTTGTACTATTGATGCTTGCTTCTTTTATTCCTGGAGCTGTGACTCTAGTGTTTTTAGTTCAGGGTCCTCGATAAGGTGCTCATAAGTCTGCGCACTATGACAACTTAGCTGTTTACATTCCACGACTAATGCTTTGATCCTTTCAACTGTGCTCCGAGCAGTTGCTTCTCTCTCATCTCACACTTCCTACGAAGTGCTTGGCACTATTTGTAGCTCCATTTATGCTACTCTCTGTTGAAGTTACTAAATGTCTTCAGTAAGCTTCGCCACTTGATTCTCCACTGGGTCTTCCTCCATTTTCTCTAAGCCTGTCATAGAGTGAAGTGCTTTGCGAAATGATTCTTTAACTCCTACCTGCTCCATGAGAAACTATCCTTTCTCCTGCTGGATCTGCGCTCTATCCTCTTCGAACATGATTTGGAGGTCATCCTTATTTTGTTGCATAACTCGGTGTTTCTCTATGATTTCCTCTTGTTCTTTCTTCAGGGCCACTATGGCCTATTATTTTTCTTCCTACATGCGACGAAGGTGAGCTTCGATCACATCAACTATTCTGTGGAGTTGGGCAGGCTCATCTCCCAACTCTGGTTCTTCTGGTGGTTGGGGCACAGTGGACACTGCGTGGCTGGAGTGAAGGGCTTGCTGTACTCCTCTTAGCTCTGCTTCAATCCTTTCATACATGGTTTCTTGTTGGCTTCAGTTCTCTGCAAAATATATTCCGAGGCATCTGATACAACCGCGATAGTGAAGTCGAAGTAATCGACCATGAGTATAGTCTGCAGCTTCGACTTACTCGCTTTGGAATTCTTCCGTGATGTAGGTTTCGTTGGGGAAACCTTTCTTTTCTTGGATGTCTCTGCCTATTCAAGGGAGTTCCTAGGTTGTGTTACTTCGCCCTACTTATACTTGTCTTCTTCCCCTTCTTTCTCTTCTTTGTCCACTTCGTCATCTCCTCCTCCGCTAGGTGAATCTGATGCAGCCTCTTCTGATGTGCTATGTATTTCCTGTACATCTTCCTTCTTTTTCTTCCTGCTACTGCTAGTTGCATCATACTCTTCATGAGTAACCACCAGACTTCCAATGAGGTTGGGGTTGGATAGTTCTGACTGGTCGACTAGTATAAGGAACTCTGCAGGCCATTCCTTAGTGATTTCTTCCAGGTCCTCCTCCGTGAGCTTGTAGTAGGGTTGAAGCTCTTCTTTAGTTTCATCTGCGTGCACAGAAATATAAATAAAATGACTATCTGCACATAACTTCATAAGGGGCTTGAACTTGTACAGGGTGTTCGATGTCATACGAGGGAAAGACTCAATAACCCTCTTCAACTATAGGTAGTAGGTATGGAATAATTTGTTCGACTGCCATTGTTTCCCCATATCGCTCGAATACTAGAGCATGGTGAACTTCACAACTAGTGTCTCGAACGACTTAATGTCAGGGAAAGTTGCACCTTCCTGCATTTTCCAAACAGTGAATGCAATGAGGATCAACAACCAACTGAAATGGAACTCATAGCCCTGATTCCGAGCTTCGTGACAATCTATTTCTAACTGATTGACTAGGTAACTGGCCCAGTTCATCTGTAGTCCTTCCACGCATTTTCCCGTGAGGTCAACGACAAACCCTGTGACCTGCGTGGGTCTGTTCTTTCAGACTAGCTTACCAACAATCAACTAGAAAGAAAGGTGCATTGCACCATTTTGAATGGAGGCTACCCTGTATCCTTGCGTCACTTTCTCTACATCACCGTAGGTGTCTTTGATCTTTTGTGCCAGGGCGCAGTCTGCAACCTTCTCTGGATAAAAGCCTTGTGGGTCTGGTCCCTGCATGCTCAATTGGGTGATCCTATGGATTAGCACCGGATCGACGGTGATGTGTCTATCTAACCATAGATACCTTCCATGGAAGCATGACAGTAGGAGTTTAACGGACACGTTAACCTCCTGGTGCCTTCCAAAATGTGGTATCTTCATAATGTTCAAGAGAGTGGACCTCGTGATGTCCATAGTACTGTGATCTGAATCACTGGTTTCCTCTTTCCATTATTGTTATGATCTCCTCTTGGCATGATAAATTCGCACTATGGAGGGTCTTTCATAGGATTCAAGGGTAATACTTATTCTCTTTCCGGGGTAGGTGCTCTACTCTCTTGTACAAATAGGTGTATCTAGTCTTCCTGTGTCCTTTCAACTTCGAAATCCATATCTTTGGTCCTTAGTAGCTTCAACTGGTTCTCTTGTCCTTCCAGTAAGTGCACTATTCTCCTAGCCATGGAATCTCTTAGTTCTTGTTTTTTTTGTTCTAGATCCTCCTCTTCTTGTTTCCTTCATATCTGATCTTTCTCAATCCAGGTTTTTCCTATCAAGATAACAAATGGGGTGCTGTTCTCAAAAAACTTAACGATCTCAAATTCTTCTTCTGTCGAAGTGCCATGAGCACTCATATATGTCTGGGTAAGTCTTCCACATAGGGTTATCATCTTTCCTCTAAATAATCCTATTCCTCCTAATGAATGAACCATAGTAGACTTTCCCAAAATTTCCCAAGTTCTTTCTGTCATGATGTTCACCTGCGTTTCCTCATCCAGAACACAGTCTATGTCGAAGTCTCCTATTCTTGTTTCTATGTACTCTTTCTCTTTTAAGACCTCTGATAAGTTGATATTTTTGTGATCATTCAAGGTTTCTTTCATCTGTAGTATTACGATATCTGATTCTTTCTGGGGTTCTATCATATCCTTAGTTTCTTGGCCAGTCTCATAGTTTTCTTGTTTCATATTCATATTTTCAACTTTAGCAATCATTCTAGGACAATCCAAAACTTCATGGTCCATATCTTTACAACAAATAAAACTAGGTCTTCTACTAGGGCATTCCTTATCAATATGTCTCGGTCTTCTACAAATGTAACAAAGGGTTAATCCTCTCTTTCTCTTAAATGATCCCCAACCTTTCCTGTACTGCGCACTGGGATCACAGTAACTAACCTGCAAAAAATTCTTTCTAGGATCCTGCATCCATTTATTAGTCCAAACATTATTTCTATGCATAGGAACAACATATCTTTTATTGCTTCTATTAGATCTATTCATATCAAATATTTTTTCTTCTAATTGTTCCCTAGTTTTCAGACTAGGAATTTTTTTATCAAACATACCTAGATCCATACTTTCGAAACAAAAATTTTCACTTATCTTACCTTTCTCAGAGCACACAACTTCAATATCTTACCTCTTTTCTTCAGATCAGACTTCTCTTCTTAGCACAGAGCTTCACAAGTCAAGTAGAATACTGTGCACTAAAGCAACAGATCTACGCACAAAGACTTATTTTCTTCAGTTCCCAACAATAACAGTTTCAGTCCCGACAACAAAACCATTTTGTTGGCACAGGGGCAGAGTCTTAGGGATGATTTTAGGGGCTAAATTTTGCTCATGGGCTAATTTTCCATGGTTTTTCCCCAAAAAATTCCCTATTCTAAAAACGATTCGCCCAAATTCTATAGGATAAAATTATTTTACCTTAAAAATCGCCAAAATTTTATACAAATTATATAAAATCCTTAGAAATTTGAATATTTTTACAAAAATATCGCCAAACATTTATAGTTGGCATATGAAGGATTACTAAGATTCACCAAGGTTTCTACATTTTAAAATAAATTTTCATCCTTAAAATCTTCCACCTAGGGTTCAATGATTCAACAACACACCCAAAAAACCCTAACTACCAACCCTTTCGGCAACACCTGCGAAGCAGATGAAGTCTCACCCGAGGTAGATGCAGTGGTGGTTGCAGGACTCAAATGTTTGCAACCTATCTGGGACACAGATCTGTGATTACACCACTCTAACAAAGCACTTATCAATTAACATTCATTAGTATTTAATCCTTCTTCACATCGCATATCCAAACCCTAATTACAAAACAACACAGTATTCAACCAGATCTAACTCATCTAAGAACTTAGCGTATGGAAAGAGATCATATCTAGAATTCGTTCATATCACTAAGCATTTAATTTGTCCTACCAGGTTCATCTAGACATACATTATTGCACTAAGCATAAATCACATCAATAATATAACAACCATAATGCACAAAGCAACCATAACACATGATATACGTGGTTCACTCTAGTGTGGGGATACGTCCACCAACTCTTCTCTTCTTTATTATCTTATGACAAGCTTCTTATAGGCACAGAGCATCAAAACCCCACTCCACAGAGGACATGAGATCTATGCGCACCTCGCCAGATCCTCCTTCACCGAGTTAGATCACAACAGAAAGCCTCCTTACACAGTCTGTTCACAAAGCACTACAGATGACCCACACTTAGCTTTACATCCTTGACATACACTAAGCACAAAGCCTCTTACAATTAATTGCACTTAGGACAATACTTAGCACCTAGCATCACACCCATACACTGTTACTTACATCGCCTAGATTTCTATTTATACATTACAAAATGGGCCTAAACATGGGTAAACCCATGGACCAACATTCTATACCAGTTACATAAACCCTAATCCCAAAATCTGCACTAAAAGGGGGCCGACATCCCATGATCTCCGCTTTGACTTGTGCTTCGCCTTCAACCAGCCTTTCGAAGTCCCAAAAGAGGTCAAACATGACCAAGGATCTCCAAAACTTGGTCAAGGGCCAACAGGTACAATAGGACAAACCTTGTCTTCTAGTTAAAAACATTATGCAATAATGTTTTCCATAGGGCCTTTCTGAGACACCATTGGATGCAATGTATCCTCCCTCAATTATTCTAATTTACTCTTAGGAATTCCATATGAACATCATTGTAATGAATTACACAATGCCTATTGCAACACATAAAAACTGTTTAAAGATAGAAAAACCTATGAAATCATAAATAATTCTATAGTCCAACCAATAATATTGCATAAACATCTTTCTCTCTATGTTGTAAATTTCCCCAAGTAGTCTTCTCCATTTACACCATCCTCCTTCAAGACCCTATGAAATGTTAAACCTCTTCCTACCCCTCCTATCCCATCCATACCTCAATCTCTTGCTTCCATTCTAAATCCCCATCATCCCCAATTCACCATAACCCATCTTTGTTTTCCTCTCTCATAGTCCATCAAAAAATGTTATATCATCCCTTAATATGCTTCAACCCATGTTGTCAGTTTCCTCCCTCTCCCTTATATGACCTAATTCCCATAATGCTCACAAGTGATACAACACTGAGATATCAATCATTCCATACCAAATAAAGCATACCGAAGTGATCAACGTCCCATTCCAAGATTAGAATGATCTCAAATTGTTGATCAGACCAGACCTCCTTTCCTCAAAAGAGAAATATCATGTCGCCCGATGCTTCTGTAGCCGTCCACATAACCCATGTTGTGCTCAATGAATTTATACTACCTAGTGAAATTCACAAGGTCCTATATAACACTACTGCACTTTTATAAATGGAGCTTCATTCCAAAAATACTCCTCATCATCTTACATCACATCGGGCTCTACCTATTCCAACCATTCATCAAAATAGACATATAGACAACAATGCACCTTCCTATCCTTGTTTTTATGTATTAAAAATAATACCCCATATTCTTGGACATCAATATTTCCTTTCTCCTTCCACTCCACCAACATTTGTCCTGATCACTTCTCATACTCAAGTGAAATCTATAAAACTTCCCATGTTCATTCTATAGTAGCTTACGAGGACCTATTCATGTAGTTGTATGGTTATCTACAACTTGAAACAATGTCACAATAAATATTTCACATGATGTCTATTAATGGGGATACACATTTTTCTTCCAACATCATTTCTATTACCCCTAAACAACCAATACCTTGTCTTTCATTTGGGAATTTTGGGGCACCTTCAACACATCGCTTTGAGCATCACAATGGGTCACTCTTCATGTCGTGCCTATTTTGGATCCCATTTTACAGACTCTAGATGTTCTCAAATTTCATGAGGAGGCTCCCAAGATTTCACCCCTTGGAGGCACAACCTATGGTATAAGAATGTAGGATTATGAGGTTTCTCTTTAGTTACCAAGCATGGCTTTGACATTTATGTCCTCTCCTAGGGATAAAAAATCACTTGAACACATACTTTTTTCACATAAAATGCTAACATATTATGCATGTATCTTCAACATTCATCACTTCCAGAGTCTACACATTAAACAAGTGAACACTCTAGTATGCATCTCTATGGATCAATTTATCTCATGTTTTCACCTCATCTATAAGTTATGGCATTTAACATGACTATTTGTACCACTCTATATCTCTCCTCATAGACAAAGCATACTTGTTCCAACATGACATTTTTCCATTGGATTCAACATCTTTCTTGCATTGCCAACCATAAGCCATAACCAATGGACAAATCCCCCAGATAATAGACACTCAATTTTTAGCAATAGAATCAATATCCCTACAACACCACCTTTGGTTACAACTCAACACTCAACCTTTTACCTCCCCACAGAATTAGTTCTAAACTAGGAGGAAATTAGAGGCACTTTCAATCTAAACTAAGAGTAAATGATTTGGAATAGGAAGGCATGCCTCCGAAGAAGGACATATTACCGACACCACCTATTAACAAGGACACCTCACCGGTATCAAATTTCCCTTAAGGTAACCTTTTGAAATTCCCAACATAATTCATGGATAGTTAGTTTCATCTTTCATCCTTCAAGTTGCGTGCATATGCATTGTTTATAATCTCTTTTAGTATTTGAGCTATGTGCACTTAGTTTATTTTTTATTTTAGTCTTTGGAATATGTGCAAGTAGTTAAGTATTTAACTTGTGGACCATTTGTAGAACTCTAAAGAGGCCTTTGACAAATGAGTATAATTAGGAAAGTAATTTCAATTTCTTATTTCTTTCTTATTTTCATTGTTCTTACTTGGGTTTAATTCTAAATAAACTTTGTTCCTCATCAATGGTAGTGTGCCACCTTTCAGTGAGGGATAGCCATTGAACCCATTGGTCATGTCAATCCAATGCAAAACATTGTAAATAAGATTCCCAATACTGAGAGGCGGGGGGGGTGAGTCAGTATTGAAGACTAATTATTAGCACTATTCACTATTAACTCCCCTACAAGCCTTTTGTCGGACATTAATATATATATTTTAAATTATATATAATTATCAGAACATCGATGAACCTGTTTGTTGATGGTTTGAATAACCTAGCTTCTTTCCTCCCTAGAAAAAATGTCGAACACACATCATTCTCGTCATTTTTTCATTGAACATTTATCAATTTTTTGTTGCAAGTTTTTCATTGTTTCGTCGACAGTTTGTCACTATTTCATCACAAGTTTGTCACTATTTCATCACATTTTTGTCAATGTTGCGTCACAGGTTCGACGAATGTGTCATTTTCTTCTGAGACATAAAATGTCAGAGATACAACGACCTCATCATTGTTTCATCGATTTTTTTTCAAAGTTTCGTCGAAGGTTTGCTACTTGTTCGTCGCAGGTTTGTCACTTGTTCGTCGCAGGTTTGTCACTTGTTCGTCAAACAATTATCACTATTTTGTCAATATTTTGACTAACAAGCGATGAACAAGTGACGTGAGTGTGCCAAAATAATTGGGGCATGTTTGTCGCTCTTATGAGGAGTTTGTTTGTTGGTCTTGTGATGAACTATCGAACGTCGTAACTGCGATGAAGTAGACGTGACAAAAAAATGATTGTTGCCTTCGTTGTACTTGGGACGATGTGGCAATGAACATGCGTCAGTAAATCGTTAGAAAAATGGCACAATGTACTAGTGAGACATTTCTTATGCTCTCCCAATTAACCAAAATGTTTTCTTCTGTAAGACCTATGTCTTCAAAGAAGGAAAGCAAGGGTTTATATAAAAGTAGTTCACTACAACAAAAGTCATCAAAGGCATTGGAATCTTTGTTTGGTACTATAGTAAAAAGTGGACATACATGGAAAATTGTGGGGACATTCCACTGTTCAGTAATTTTTTTTTCTAGTTGGTTATATGTCCAGTGTTTTGCAAGGACAATGAGATAGAAAGGGTCCAAAAAAATAGGATGACTTGACTAGGCATCAATGAAATTGGATCGAGATAAGAACTCAATCAAATCATGAAAGAATCGGTGAAATATTCTACCGATTTATTTTGGTGAAGGAGTGTCTATATGTGACAAGGGGCAGTTTTTGTTTCCTATGGAAAGTTTTTTGGGAGATAATCTCCCAGTCTACAATTGCTTCTGAGTGCAAATCATAGATGATTTTAGGGGCTAAATTTCACTATTGGGCTAATTTTCCATGGTTTTTCCCATAACAACATTCGCAAATTTCCATTTTTTCTAGAAATTATTCGCCCAAATTCAAGAGAATAAAATTATTTTACCTTAAAAATTAACAAAATTTTATAGAAAATATATAAAATCATTAGAAATTTGAATATTTTTACAAAACTATCGCCAAACATTTTACATTTTTCATATTAAGGACTAGTAATATTAGCCCATGTTTCTACATTTTAATATAAATTTCCATCCTTAAAATCATCCTTGGTGCAAATGGCATTAGGAATTTGAGATAGGGTCATCTATATGTGATGTAGCTATGATTATAGTTAACATAGGGTGATAAGTCTTCGATATACCCTATACTTTTGGCAATGTATTTCAAAACTGCATAATGAGAGAGGACTTGTTGGAAATCCATATTTTCTCACCACATTTGAAGTATGTTAGGATTATGGATGTTAGGAATTCATAATTGCATTCCAGGTGATATGTCTAATGGTGTGTTTCATCAATGTAGAGTGATGACTCTAGCTATACATTCCAAGGGAATTTATACTTGCAATCAAGGGTAAGCCCTTATTTACATATACATGGTTTCTTATTGCACTTTGTATGTCGTTGAACTTGATTTAAGAGTTTCTCATAGTCCTTGAGTGGATTGGATGTAGATTTCTCATGTGTATCTAGAAAGCGAGGATCATCTTCAAATGGATTGATGCTTATCCATGTGCATGACATGGTTTTGTCTAGGATTCCAAGTTGTAACATAATTATCAAAGAAACTCTTTGCATCATTGATTTAATATGGTGCCCAATTACATGTTTCCATGTTTGGAGCACTGGTGATCCAGATTGGATCATTATATTATTTGTCATCTATATCGATGCTTTCAGAGTGGAAAAATTTGGAAAATTAGGGTATGGAGCCTTCTAGATTCATTTTGAGGCATTAAACAACATTTTTTGGGGTTTTGATGTAAAACACTTGTGCCTACCCTCGTTATGGTGTTCTACACTCCAAGACCTTTCATAGCATAGATTTCAGTTTTATTTATCGTATCTGTGGTGATGAACTGTTCTAGTGGAATATCCATGACAATTTACAGATCAACGGACAAGCCACATAAGACCATGTATTTGTGCAAAGCCTCAATGTTTCCATTCATATCTACAAAAATAATGTGAAATGGTTATAACAAAGCACATAACATTTTAGGTTGTGTGGAGGCACTTTTCATTATTATAGACAATGTAGACCAATGGTTCATTGTGTGCATGTTTTTTCACAACATGTCCTCATGGAAGATTGCATTTTTTTTGTGCATGCATGCAAATAAAGTGTGGGAGAAGTCAATGACATTGTGGTATGCCAATGTTGGTGAAGCATTGGGTTAGAATGGTTTCCCTTGTGCATAATTTCATGCAAGTCCCATTTTGTGTCTGTTGTGTTGAGAGTGAAAAACAAGGTTAGGAATTGAAGTCGTGTGATCATTTCTATTAAGTCAACCCTATGTAGGGTCCATAATGCTTTGGTCCCACATATGTGTTCTCTGAAGTGCATGGCATGTTCTAGGATTTTGTCTACATGCAATTGTTTGATATGTGCATACAACTCTTCAATTGTGGTTTGATGTGTTATGCTCTTGGCTTCACTTCACAAATAAGTTAGTTGTTTCTTGACTTGTGGTGCATAATTAGGTTCTGGACATGGTATCTAAACTGAGATGGCTACTAAACCTATTGACATGGTATCTCATTAAATGTATTGCATATATATGAAGTTGAATGTTCTTCATGTTTTGATAGTAATGTAGGTTATTCCTAGTTGGGAAAATGGTGGGAAATGTTATGTTGAATAGCTGCTTTATGTTGTATAGATTGACCGGTGACAAGCCAAATTTTGACCAGTTAATAGTCTTTGGTGGAATTTCATCTCTAATGTGGATAAATGATTTTATCTTTTCCATTTCTCATTGATTATTAGGAATTATAAATGCAAAGGAAGACATCAACTACTCCTGATGAGAGGTGACATGGTGCATTATATATGTGATATTTGACTCTTCATTGAAAGGAATGCAAGTTTATGCATACATAGAATGGAGCTAAGAGAAGAAATTTGTGCAAGCATATGTGAGTGATTGTTTTAGGTAGATATTGGTGGCCACCCACCTCTTCCACCAACTCAACATGGTTCTCCATCTTAGCAGTTTTATTATGATCTTTTTAGGATTTTGAGGGTCCTAAACTTTTAGGGTTGTTTTGAGGCCCTGAATGATGTTTTGGGGGAAATTTCAGGGCCTAGGATTATCTTTTACACACACAGGCCATCCTGCAATGTTGTAGTCCCTAGTTAGAGCTACCATGTGTGCCAAATAGAGATTGTATGTGAAATTTGTCCCCCTTGGAAGTTGATGTAGAAACTAACCACCTCGGGCCTGGAAACATCTTATTATCACTTCACCTCCTAGGGTTGGGGTTTTGGACCTTTATGATTATTGTTTTATGTTAAAAGGCCATTCTTTCAGCTTGTTGTATTAGATTTTACGAATGAACGTAGCCAACATCTCTCTCTATTTTCTAAGATAAGCTACCAGTAGTTTAGCCAATTTGTGTTCTATAATATTCCACTATTTTATTCATTAATAGAAGTTAGGTTTTCACTGTATTATTGTGCTCTCTACTATATTCATGTGTGTGTTTAATTTTGTTCCTTATACTATCCATATTGGTGGTATAAAATCAATCTACTACTTGTTTTTATCTGTGCACATCCTCAATGAGGTCATGGTATAAATAGTTGGGTCTCGAGCTAGTTTCATTATGAGACGATTTTTCTCACCAGCCTGAGCGGCCTCCCGTGACAAGAGAAAAGATAGATAATGAAGCAAGAGATCCTCTCAAGATGTTGCTTGAGGAATACCTTGTGCGACAAAGGAACACGATGATGGACAACTTTGTCTAGATCCTTCAACAACTACCAACGATGGGCGATGCACCTTCAACAAGTAACCATTTAGGAGGCGTGACACCCTTCAAGGTACAAGTTAACTTTGATATCCATTTATTTTAAGGCCAGATGGATGAAGATGATTTTGGGAAATGGTTAAATCTATTAGAGGGTTATTACTCTATTCAAAATTTTTCCAACACAAAAAATATCACCTTCGCGCTCCTTAAATCCCATCCCCATGTCAAAGATTGGTGGGAAAGTTATTGGGAGAGACATAATGAAGACGAGTCTATAATATTTTGGACAGGACCCACTTGCGTGGAATTTGTTGATGTACTCAAGGAGGAATTCTACCCTTCTGGAAGCTATGATGACCAATACATGAGATGCATGACTTTGCATCATGAGAAAGACCAGATGGTGTTAGAGTACACTAATATATTCCATACCTTACGCTCAAATCTGGGTATCAA
>SNQJ01S0150128.1:12656-23761 GCA_010110895.2 Picea sitchensis | reverse complement strand
GTTTTAAAGTGTTATTTTTCATTTTTTGTTTTAAATTGTTTATGAACTTTTTTTTTTCATTTTTAGTATAAATTAGAAAAAAAAATTTAATAAACATTTTTTCAGGTTTATGATTTAGTAGTGAATTTTAACATTTTTATTTGTGATAGTAGAAGTTGTTGATGTTATGGTTTCAAATCACTGAGAATTTCAACTCCTAAAATAAAATTGGTGGTACTGGTAACGCCACTTTTTGATTCGAGGGTCAATTAGCCACAATGGTATTGGTTGTCAATAACACAATTTGAATTGAGTCTCAATTTTAACCACCCCCCAAAAGGGTGCTACCAGTAGCACCTCTTTTTGAAATGAGGTTGATTTTGGTGTTTTTGATGCAAAAAATTAAGTTTTTTGGACAAGAGTTCTCGTTTTGAGGTCACAGTTCTCGTTAAGTTGTTGACTTTGTTTTACAACAAATTAGAAAAGTTACAACGACAATACATGGAAAAATAAAATTATGCAACAATCAACCATCAAGGATTAAGAGAGAAAAAAACTGAGTTTGGATCGATTGATCCTTTTTCGATGCACCAATATTGTTCAAGGCTTCGAATGTCGTATCGCCTTGTGTCCTCAACCTTATCTGATTGATGATAGTTACAAAATATTGTTCGGAGAATTTTTTTATTGTCTATGCTTTGAGGACAAATCACCTTTAAGGGGGGGAGACTTGTAATATACTCTAAGTATATTGCATTTATTATCATAATGTAATAAATAAATATCATGTAATAATAATCATAAGGAAAATATCATATAATAATAGTTATAGGACAACTATTATGTAATATATCATTAATGTGTAATAATGATAAGTCACGCCCTTTGCCAATGACATGACTTATCACCCTTGCATCTATTTATATGCATGCTCATTATATCTCAAGAGGCTGCCAATGAATAATGAATAATGATCATTTATCTCTTGTGCAATATATGGATTTGTCCTTGTTATTATGGATGCTCAGGTGAAGTGACCAAGAGGTTTGCTTCAACACCTAGGTAAGAAAAATACTATCTAGAGGAAGAGATCCTCAATATTCAGGTGATATTTCAACAACATAACCTTACTTGTGAAAAATGGATGATGGATGAAGTGACCTCAAATGCTTTATTTATAGTGAAATAATGGTTAAACTCCCTCGACATGGTCTTCCAAATAGTGGCTAAATATGAGGAAATCAATATTAATAATAAAAATTAGGGTTTAGGATGGCCCACATATAACTAACCTCCCATCATGCCAAGTCAGACACATTGATGAGGACCAAAAATAGTCAAAATCGGATTTTTTATGGAGCATTGCAGCTTTTGGGGGTATTATTTACCCTATCTGAGCACATGTTTTGGGGGTAATATCTGTACTGACCATTTTTGGTCAATTTCATGGTTTGACTAGGGTATTTCCAATTATTTTGAGGTTAGATGATGGTTGAAAGGGGCTGAAAATGGAGGTTATGCATGTGAATATTGACATATTTCTGTATGACTACTAAAAATGTCACAAGTGGGCAATTTTTATGTGATAACATATATTGTAATAAGAAATTCCCTCCTCAGAGAGATTTCTTATTCACTCACTCTTTCACTTGATGTAGGCATGGTGTTACTAAAATGGGTCTTGTTTATGTTTATTTGGATGTTATTTCACAAAAAGGCTCAAGAGTTGGTGTTTTGCCAATTTATCCTTTTGTGCATGAATTCCCTCTTGCATATAGAATGGATTTTGAGTGTATTGACAATAATGTTGAGTATTAAGTTCTCATCCTTTGCCTAGAACTTGCAAAAAAATGAAGCATCGAAGATATCAAATTACATGGTGACTCTGAGCTAGTGGTCAACCAAGTTTGAAATAAGTTTCAAATCAAATATCCTTGGCTCAGACAATATAGAAACTAAGTGTGGGAGCTCATTGAAAAACAATCGTCCCAAGAAAGTTGAATCATCATGGTGATTACCTAGTCATTTTTTTTCCCAATTCAAACTTACAAAACTTAGCAATATAAGATATTCCATGGACATCCATTGGATGTAGCTTGGGTGGTTGGGAGGAATGATTGTTTTTTTTTTTGACGATGACGATTAGAGGAATTATATTAATGGTGGCAAAGCCACAAATCGGTTACAAATGGCAGGGCTACACAGAGCTGCTACCAACAAAAACTGAGATACAAAGTTGAAACTGCCAGAATGACATAACTCCCAAACTCATTCAGATGCCTGAAACTAAACTTATTTAGAGACCTAGCTTCTATACAAAATGCTAGGATGCTGGAAACCCCTATAAACTGATGCATCACAGATCAAGATGTTATCTACTTTCCAGAATTTTCCCCCCATTCCAAGTTTAACTTGGACAACTTACCCTCCAGCTCACCAATTCTATCCTCAAATTTCTCCTGAGGGCTTTTCAGCTCTTGATGGAGTTTGTCTAATTCCTCTGAGAAACCGATTTTGACGTAGGATAAGTCCTGCTCCAACTGTTCCATTCTTCTCCCTACTTCTGAATCAAGATTCTCCAGAAAGTCGAGCTGAAACTGGAGCGAATTCTTCAATTTCTCCAACTTGTCATCTAGTTGCTTCAACCGTTCCTCTACTGAGAGAGTTCGACTGGTGCTCGCGGCCATTTCTTCTTCTCTTGCTCTTGTTTCTTTGACAGTCCTCCTGCTACTCTGATCGTGCTTGAACTCTGGTTGCTCCTGGACTGAGGCCGAGGCTAGATTTAAGCAAAATTCTCCTCCTGTAATCATGCGTTCTGCTATGCTAGCCCCGAGAGGCATGGGCTCAATGTCGCGATCATCCCTTTGCATGTGGGTTGGTCTCTTGGTCTCCTACTGCCGGATTCCCTCAATCTCGCGTACAGTCCCTGAACCCTGACGCTGTCGCTTCTTGTCCCATCCTTGCGCCCGATCTTGGCTATTTGTTGGGCGTGGGATTGAGTCATGGGAGATCCACCGTGGACTGATGATCATTGACCATTGCTTGTCCATGAGCCAACTCAACGCCTCTATTAGCTTCCTTGTCCGCGGCTTGGTTTAGTGTCCTTAGAACATGAAAAACTTGGAACGAATCAAGTCCCCTTAAAAGCAAGCGGATTCTGGCCAACAAGTTGTTAAGTTTTGCGTTTTGGGTTTCTTTTGAGAGAGCTATGGCTCTAATCAGCAGACAAGAGTCCCCAATGATGACTAAGTCTCGGAATCCATTTCTTTGGGCATGGCACAGCCCTTGCCAGAGTGCCATTGCTTCTGCCTGGTTATTGGAGGCTATGCCCAGGCCAAACGCATATCGCACCATAATTTCTGCATTTGGCTTTTCAAGTATACCTCCTCCACCTGCTTGGCCTGGGTTGCCCTTTGAGGCACCGTCAAAAGAAAGTATATAGCCGTCCCTTTCTCTTTTCCATTTGTCGAAGTCACCTTTTCCTTTCCTGAATTCCCATTGTTCCGGGGTAGTGAAGGGGGCTTTGTCCCCAGTTTCTTTTTGGAATTGGAATTGATCACTCTAGAGCTCTTCTTGCTCTTCCATCTTCCTGCTTTGAGTTGGAAGCCTTTGGGTGCTAGCCCATTCGCTAAAGAGAGACCTGATCCGGGTGCTCACTAAGGGGGCCCTCCTTTCCTTTTCTCAGAAAATTCTGCTATTTCTCTCCAACCATAATCCCCAAAGGATGAATCTTGGGATTACTTGCCAGAGTCTTGAGGCAACTCTTTGCTTCTTTTGACAGAATGAGAAGAGATTGGGCCATTCAAGGAGAAGGGAAGGGATATCTTGTGGGAGGGGAAGAGCTGTTTGCAAACCTACTGCCAACTTCCAAACTTCTTTTGAGAAGTTACATAAGAGGAGAAGGTGAATGGAAGTTTCTTCAGCTTGTTGACAGAAGGGGCACCTGAAGGGGCCAGCCCAGCCTTTCTTTTGAAGGTTTTCTCCTGTCTGGATACTGCCATGACTAAGTGTCCATAGAAACAGGTCAATCTTGGGAATGGTTTTTGAGTTCCAGATGGATTTCCAAATCGCTGGATTGGGTGGGACGTGGGGGAGGCTTAGAANCCCAACCTCTCTTGTCTCTTGCTCTTTTCCTTAGAGGGGCTTTCCCATGCAGGCTTAACTTTATTGAACCCCAATCAGAAACTAAGTCCAGAGGCAGGTCACTCACTGCCCAGCCTTGCCAATGTTTGTGCCTTCCTATCCCCCAAGCAGAAATGTCGAAAAGCGTCCTTAGATTTTGCCCATCCATCCAGGCTTTCAGACGTTGGAGGTTCTGATTCAATTCCAAAGGTGGATCACCGAGTATGGAGTCTTCCTAGATTTTAATTTGTTTCCCATTCCCCGGCACCCAAGTCAGATGGGAAGTGAATTGATCGATGACCTTCCGGCAAAGAGTGAAAATTGGAGATCCCGTTTGTACACTTGAGAGGTGTTCCACGCATCTTCTCCTTGGACCTCTGAAATATTTTTTCCACAAGGCTTCCTTGCACCACGCTGTTTTGCCACTGATTATGTGCCATAGCAGTTTTGCTCCAAGAGCAAGGTTCTGTACTTTAGCATTTTTGAGGCTTAGTCCTCCCTCCATCAGGGGTTTCAAAACCTTATCCCAGCTTATGAGGTGGGTTCTTTTGTTTGTCTGCTTGCCACCTTCCCATAAGAACCGCCTTTGCAAAGCTTCCAATTGATTGATTGTGGTACCAGGAGCTAATAGAAGTGAATTTTGATAAATGGGCACACTTGCTAGGACAGATTTGATGAGTATGATCCTTCCTGCTAAACTTAGCCAGTTTGCGCCCCAAGAAGAGATTCTGTTCTTTAGTTTGTCGAGGAGGTGGCTCCAGCTGGAAGTCCTTGGATTCGTCTTGGAGATAGGAACACCCAAGTAGGTGAACGTTTCCCAATTTGTATGCCCTTCCATGCCCAAGATTCTGGATATTTCCCTCATCTCATTGGGTGTGATATTCCAACTGTAAATTTTGCTTTTTGATTGGTTTATCTCTCTTCCCGACACAACAGCATAGGCATCCAGCTCCTCTTTGTATCTTTTTTCTACTAGACAGCTTGCCCCTCCCAGGAGCAATGTATCATCTGCAAATTGGGCGTGGTTGATTTCTTTCACACCTTTGGCTATCTGTAGACCTTTGAGGCTGCTGCTGGTTCTGGCGTTCTCTAATTGGCAGCTTAGGACTGAAGCTTGGATTGCATAAAGCAATGGCGATAGGGGGCAGCCCTGACGAAGCCCTCTGGACGCCTTGAAAAAACTAGTTACTCTCCCATTTACCATGGGGGCTATCCATGGCGAATCTATGCAAGCTCTTATCCAATTCACAAAGGTTTCATCAAATCCAAACTTCTTCATTACTTCAAAAAGGAAATTATGATTAACTCTGTCAAAAGCATTTGCCAAATCGAGTTTGATGATCATACCTTTGTCCTTCCTGCTTAGGCTTGAGTGAAGAGATTCTTGAACTAGGATTATATTGTCTGCAATTTTCCTTCCTTTAATGAATCCTCCTTGGTTCTCCGGCACTATGGATGGGAGGATGTTCTTCAGCCTGTTTGCTATTACCTTAGTGAGAATCTTGTAGCTCGTGTTACACAGGGATATTGGTCTGAAGCAACTGAAGTTGAGCGCTCCTTTCTCCTTGGGAATGAAAGCCAGGAAGGCTGAGTTGGTACCGCCTCCCAGTTTACTGCTTGCCTGTGATTTCTTTATCATTTAGTGAGGTCAGACTTTATGATTTCCCAGCAATGCTGAAAAAATCTTGCTGTAAATCCGTCCGGTCCAGGGGCTTTGTCCGGGTGCATTTGGTCAAGTGCCTCTTTGATTTCTTGTTGCATGACTTCCTCCAGTAGTTTGCAGTTGACGTCATCTTTTATGAGTGTTGGAACCACTGAAAGTGGGTAAGTTTGAGGATTTTGCTTGCCCTTCCATTTTCTGTATAAAGAGTTTTGAAGGTCTCAAAGGCTGCCTTTCTGATGTCCTCCGGTTCAGAAATTATAGAGTTTTGGACTTGGATTTTTGTCACAGCCTTGAAGAGCTTCCTTGCTTCCGCTTGATTGTGGAAGTAACTTGTATTCCTGTCCCCTTCTTTTAGCCAAAGGCTTCGAGACTTCTGCCTCCAGTAGCTTTCCTCCTCTCTACATGACTTGTGCCATTGGTTTTGAAGTTGCTCTTCCATGATAATGTCCTGCTGAGTGATCTCCTTACTTTCCAGGGCAAGCTGATGGTTTTCTAGATGTCTTTGAGTTTCTAGGCGCAGGGTTGTAGGGTCGATTTGATTTTTTGCCCAATTTTTTAGCTCAGCTTTGAGGCGCCTCAATTTTTCTTCCCAGACATAAAATGCAGATCCTTTAATTTTGTTGGTCCAAACCTTGGAGACTTTGCTTCGGAAGTCCTTGTCTTGTATCCAAGCGGGGTTAAATCTGAAGGGAATGGGCCCTTGGCCTTGCTCTTTCATAATTTCCAGGGTGATTGGCTTATGATCAGAGGTACTGTTGGGAAGAATTTCTGAGGCGGTTGTGAGTCCTAGAGTCAGGAAAGAACTCTGTACTAGAAATCTGTCCAGGCGGGCTGCTATGTGGCCTGGACCTACCCTTTTATTGGTCCAGGTGTAGCGCCCTCTTGAGGGTTTAATGTCCATTAGATCCCATGTTGAGATCAGGTCCTCCACCCACTCTCGGGCTGGGTCCCTTACAATGGACCCACCTCGTTTTTCTTCTGTTGCTAGGGTTACATTTAAGTCACCCCCTAAGATTATATTTTCCAGTTCATTCTCTATTAGATAGTCTTGAATAAATTGCCAACAAATTCTTTTTTCGTCAATATGCTGAGGGACATAAATATTAAAGAGACGTACAGTTTGTCCGGATTCCTTGTGAAGCAGTTGAGTGCATATCCAGTGCATGCAGAGGTCGGAGCGGATTAGATCTAATTTGGAGGCGTTCCACATGGTGCAGAGCCCCCCTGAAGCGCCCCTAGCGTTGTCAGCTACACCCTGGCTGCTTCTCCAAGTGTTTTTTAAGACTTTTAATGAATCTTGTTGACTCATTTTGGTTTCCTGGATGAGTAGGATGTCCGTTCTTGTTGTTTTTATTAAATCCCTGATAACGTCTTCCTTCTTCCTACTGCCGAGACCCCTACAGTTCCAGGATGTGAATTTCATTGGTTATTTTTCGAGGGAGAGTGGCCTCCTTGGGAGACCTTTGCCTGATTCCTTGTTTGCCTTACATCGATTACTTGCTTGAGGGTTGGTTGGGCTCCTTTGAGGATGTCTTTGTACGTCTCTTTTTCCCTTTCCGCTTTTTTGGATTTCCTCCCTCTGCCAGGCCGTTTTGGGGTGTCCCACGCTTCACTTGTCCCCTCCGTTTCATTCCCTGACGAGATCTCGCCCTCTTCNTATTTTCAAGTAAATATTCAATGTTATTACCTACTATTACCGATATGTTAGTGTGATATTCTTTCTTTCTTGTCATATTTGGATTAAAATAGTATTGTCATATTTGGATTAAAATAGTATTTATTATGAGCTACAACAAATGGTCGATGGATTTGGGATTGCTCTTGGGGTGGTCTGAACATGGATCTTTAGATGATCACAAAAGTCTCGTGGACGGAATCACGCAATCAAAGAAGTAGACATAGTAATATCGACAGTTGCCATTCCTTAGCATTTGGATCAGTTTAATATCATAAAGGCCATTAAAGATGCTAGAATTGCAAAGACTTTAAATGTTGCTCGTACAAAAATTGAGTTCTTTTTCTTTCATTGAAGCTATAAAAGTCTTTCTTTCATAGATTTGAACCTAGATACAATAAGATTTACGCTCTCCCAAGTATTGTAAGCCTCGCCAATTTTGGATTCAATGCTTGTACCTAAAGATCTAAGATCTGAACTATACCATTATATTTATATTCAATCAAGATAGCCTAGTTAAACTAGTTTTGGACTCTAACCAATTAGAATATAGCCTACAGATAGGTCGCATAATAAATTGCGTTTAAAGAAGAAACCATATTGGAAATTCCTTTAAAAAATTTACTGATCCCGTTGAACGCCAGACAAATCAATGGTCGCTTGCATGGCACATTAAAACCCGAGATTCAAACTCTAAACCTCTCGCATCAAGATGCAAATAATGAGAACCATTTTTTTTATAAGCCATAGGAGGATCTTTCTGGCGGGATTGTTGAATTCCGTACAAACAACGACAGAGGTTGCAGGTGGTGTATCTTGAGGGGAACCATCACTAAGCGATCCAGTATTGGGGCTGGATTTTGGGCACACTCCATATGTTGAGTTTGCCTAAAAAACACAAGACAAGAAATGTAAGAATAGTGGCCTTCCACTTCGATTCAATAGAAGAGCTTACAAGGGTTTTCAGAGAGGTGGATTTTACATAGAAGCCAAGTGCATTCTACAACATTGAATGTGCATTGAAAATGTATTGGATGCATTGAATGTGGACGTTAACATAGACCATTTAAGCCTGTATCTAATATGATTTCAAAACTGTTTTTTTTTTTTTTACAAAATCTCTCCTATTTAGGGTCTGACTATGATCGAAATTCCTTCCACCCAATTTAGGGTCCATAAATCCCTCCTGGAATTCTCAATCAGTATAGAAATTGCTTCCACCCACGCAAATTATGGTAAGAGTAGAATTGAAATTCCTTCCAGAATCCTCTAGTAGAGCCTAGGCTCTACAAGAATCCCAACCAAATTAGAACGCATATTTACAGAGATGCATATTAACCGTGTTTACATATAAGAAAAGTTCTTCTTTGACAAATATCATAAAAGTTTTCCAATTATGTCAAAAAAGTGAATATCAATTACACAACAAATCCCCTCATAAAATAGAGAATAGTTAAGCCAAAGATAGAAGTCCAAGGATGACGAAATCAGTAGACATTTGCAGAGATTATTGTTTGAAATAAAACGTTATCACATGAGATTTTTAGAGAAGATTTCAACGAGCTTTTTGTATTATCCAAGACAACCCCTGTGTGGTGTCCTTAGACTTTCAGTCCCAATCCTGCCAAAAATTGGCTGCTTTTCTTTCGAACCAAGAACTTGTATGCTCTACAATGTATTGTTATCCTTGCTTAAATGTCAAAGATCTAAGCTATACCATTATATTTATATTCAACTATGAAAGTATCCATTAAGATTACCAAATCGGTAAACATTAACTCATATATATTATAATTTTAAATAAAACTTTATCTTGAATATTTGGACGAGATGACCACATACCAATCTACCTTTTGGAAATTAATGTTGTCCTTCTCTCTTTGGATGTTCATCAACCTCTCTAAATGCACATTGCATCTGTCATAGGGTTTCCACGCCCTCCTTGACGTGCCCAGCCATGTCAAGGGTTCCACTCAGTAATCGTTTTGTATTTATGTAATGTTCATGTAATCATTTAGGTGGTCGTAGTTTTGAATGTTTGTGGTCTGGTCTCCATGAAAGGTTAGTTCATTCCCGCGATACCGACCCGAACAACAATCTAGTGCGACATCTTTCTTAAAGGGAGAGTGCAATACAACTTAAGGAAGTAGAGTTATGGCTTAAGTACAAACTACCAGAAGCGGAAGTGAGAAAGGAAGGGAAGGAGAATGGAGACCAGAACGGAAGCATACATAATTTAGAGAGTGTGCACTAATCGAATTAAAGGAAAATGAAAGATCTTTTAGATTGAATGGAAGCGTACGATTTCTGAAATCAGAATAGTGTAGATTCAAATTGACGGAAGAAGGGAGGTAGAGTCCTTCAACATGTTCGTAGGGTTAGTCGAGCGATTACTGGCTGTCATAACAATATGTCCGAGAATAGGGAGGGTAAGCTGTTGGAAAAGAGAATAATTTCAAAACTATCACCAGACTCCATTCTGCAAGCAAGGATGGACAAGAAATCCCAGAAGATTGAGCCTCAGAGCCATTGATGTCGCTTTGCAAGATGGGAAACTCACTGCAAAACTCATTCTCAAAACCCTAAACCCCGAGGCTAAGGCCGAAAATGCATTAATTCTCTGCATGTCCATCTACCTAGATGGCATCCTGAGATTAAAGGTGGACGAGGACGAGGAAAAAGAGGGGAACAAAAAGCGGTTCGAGGCACCCGACGTCTTGACCGAAGATTTGGAGGGGAGGCGCCTCTGGCTACTGAGAATCGAGCACGAGAAGGATGGGGTTTCATTCGTTTATCTCACCTCTAACTACGAGGCCGTGCTACAACACGATCTGCTGGAAATCTATGTGAGAAGAGGTAAGCATCAACGTATCGTCTCATTTAATAGCAAAGGGATTTTTCATTTCGAACAACTTAGAGTATGGCCTTTGGGTCAGTGTGGGAATAGAGGCATGGACTAAGAGAGTAAGGCTTATTGACATGGACTAAGACAATGGACTAAGGCAAGAGGTTAAGAGAAGTAGTCGTTATAGAAAGGGTTAATAGAAAGGGGAGAAAGAGTCTGATTTCACTCGCACTATAGAGAGGCAGATCAATTTCTGGGTTTTCCTTTATCCTCTCACACACTTCACTTCATTCCTTATTCCAGTAGCAATCTGCACGATCCTTCATTTCATTTCATTTTGAATCCAAATCTTGTCCATATTCATAATCCAACGGTTCAAACCTTCAATAATAATGTCAATATTCAAAGCCCGAAGTAGTGGAGCCTTGGTTGAAGCCAGAAGAGTCAATGTATTAGTGGTAGTCCCCTAAGCCCTAGCCGCTGTGAGTTTCGTCCAAGAGAAGGTAGCCATCTATATAGCTATAGGATCCCCTGTAGCTTTTGACATAGTCTTAATCGGTGGGTGAATTTTGCATGAGACTGAGAGGCCAACTACTTGACACGAATTTTGCATGGGATTGGGAGTCTCGTTGCTAGACATGAATTTTGCATGGCCTACAGTTAACAAAACATTATACTATTGCTATACCATAAATAAACAAAGATAATCATGCACAAACATTTAATGCTACTGAATTAATGCTAAAATCAAATCTAGCATTAACGTACCTCATCCTAACTCTGTAAAAATATATTAACCATTTGCTAAGTTTGAAGCCAAA
>SNQJ01S0150127.1:0-23290 GCA_010110895.2 Picea sitchensis | reverse complement strand
CATGTCAGTAACATGTGTAGGATCACTAATATAATGTCTCAAAACAGATACATGAAAAACATCGTGCATACACCTCAAAGAATCAGGCAAGGCTAGTCGATAGGCCACGGGCCCCTTTCTCTCCACAATATTGAAAGGTCCCATGAACCTAGGAGATATTTTAGCTCCCTTCCCAAACTTGATGGAACTTTTATGTGATTTAACCTGCAAGAAGACTCTATTGTCGACCTCGTAACTACGGTCGACATGGTGCGCATCGGCATAACTCTTATGTCGATCCTATGCTTCTTTAATCTTTTATCTTATTATTTTCATTTGCTCTTCCATTTCTTGGATCGCTTCTAGTCCTACCAGGACCCTATCCTGAAGTCGATCCCAACTCAAAGGCGTCTGACATGGTCGCCCGTAAAGAAACTTGAAAGGCGCCATCTTGATGGTCCTCTGGTAACTGTTGTTGTAAGCGAACTCCACTAGTGGTAACAATTCTTCCCAATGCTTTTGTTCGTCCATCACGTACATGCGCAACATGTCCTCCAAGGTCTGGTTCATTCAGTTGGTTTTCTCGTCATTCTCCGGTTGATACGCAGTACTAAAGTTAAGTTGGGTTCCCAAGGCCTCTTGGAAACTCATCCAAAATCGTCCAGTAAACACCGATCCTCGATCGGATATAATCCTCTTAGGCACGCCATGCAACCTCACATTCTCACTGATGAAAACTCTAGCTATGTCAGGTGCCTGATACGTCGTACACATAGGAATAAAGTGAGCACTCTTCATCAGAGTCTCTACTACTACGAAAATCGAGTCATGTCTCCTTGTCGTCAGTGGCAATCCAACAATAAAATCCATTGAAATAACCTCCCATTTAGATTCTGGAATAGCGTGTGGTTGTAGTAATCCTGTTGGGTGTCTATGTTCAGCCTTTACCTGTTGACATTCTGGACATCTGGCCACATAGTTGACTATGTATGCCTCCATGCCCTTCAAGAAGAATAAGGGTTTAAGGTCTGCCCTCATCTTCGTGACTCTCGGGTGAGCCATGTAAACTGCTCTATGAGCCTCGTTCAGGATCAACATCCTCAAATCGTCGTTCGACGGTACGTAGATCCAATTTTTAAACCTCAATAAACCATCACTATCAAATGAAAATCCTTCAAATCGTGGTACCATTCATTGTGTTTTGTCCAATAAAACCCTCGACCTCTTTGTACCGGTCATCGTCACGCTGTAAGGTTAGAATCTTTTCACTTAGATTCGTCTGAAGAGGCAGCACCGAAAAGATGCGCGGTCTTCGACTCAATGCATCTGCCACTTGGTTCACTGTTCCTTTTATGTAAGTAATCTCGAAGTCGTACTCGCTAAGAAATTCTGACCAACGCCATTGTCGCGCGTTCAGGTCACTTTACGTAAAGATGTGTTGTAGTCCACAGTGGTCAGTCTTTAGGTCAAATTTTCGTCCAATAAGGTAGTGTCTCCAAACCTTCAAGGCATATACAATGGATAACAACTCCAAATCGTTCGTCGTGTAGTTCTCCTCAAGCCTTCTCAGTTTCCTCGAAATGTAAGTGATTACTCGTCTGTCTTGCATCAAGACTCTACCTAAGCCTTCTTTGGATGCGTCAGTGCATGCCAAGAAGTCCGCATCCAAGTCCGGGACCTTTAGTATCGGTGTTGTTGTCAACAACTCCTTGAGCCTCCGAAATGCTTCCACACATTTCTCGGTCCAAACAAACTTCTTGGTTTTCTTCTGCAATTCCGTGATCGTATTTTCTATCTTCGAAAACCCCTCAACAAACCGTCGATAGTATCCTGCTAAATCCATGAAGCTACGCACTTCCGGGATATTCGTCGGCGCAAGCCATTCCATAATGGCCTCGACCTTTGCTAGATCCATAACAATACCTTCAGCAGAGATGACGTGTCCTAAGTAGTGGATCTTTGATTGATAAAATGAGCATTTGGATAACTTCTCATACAATTTGTGCTCTCACAGACACTGTAGTACCAAGTGCAAGTGCTCGTCATGCTCCTCCATCATCCGAGAGTAAATCAAAATATCGTCAATGAATACTTGGATGAACTTGTCCAAGTACTCGCAGAACACCCCATTCATCAAACTCATAAATACCCCTGGGGCATTTGTCAGTCCAAATGATAAAACAATAAACTCGTAATGTCCAAACCTCATCTTAAAGGTGGTCTTAGGGACATCATCTTCCTTAATCCGTAACTGGTGATACCCTGAACGGAAATCGATCTTTGAGAACATCGTTGTGCCCTTCATTTGATCGAACAGATCATCAATCCTCGACAACGGATAGTGATTCTTGATCGTGGCCTTGTTCAATTGACGGTAGTCAATGCAGAGCCTCCATGACCCATCCTTATTTCGTATGAAAATAACAGGTGCACCCCACGGTGACACACTAGGACGAATCAGTCCCAGGTCCAACAACTCCTTGAGTTGCATTCTCAATTCCTGTAATTCTGGGGTTGACATCTGATAAGGTGTTCTAGCTATCGGTTATGTTCCCGATTTTAGGTCTATAGTAAACTCCAATTCCCTCTCCGGCGGAATCCCGGGTAACTCCTCCAGAAATACGTCCGCAAACTCTCTCACCACCGGAAGGTGTTCTAAACCTTCTGCTAATCCCTTCTCATTTAACGCAAGGATCGCATAAATATTTCACCCCTTGTGCATGCTCTTCTGTAGCTATAAGGAAGAGATGAACCTCAGGGAATCTCCCTGGTATCGTCCTACAATCACATGTCTCTGTCCCTCGTCATCGACCAAGCTCAACTGTTTCGTCTTACAGTTGAGTATCGCCTCATGCGATTCCAACCAGTCCATACCAATTAAGACATCATAATATCCTAAGATCGTGACGTACAGGTTGGCCCTTGTGACAAACTCTCCCAAGTTAAGGGTACATCCCGTAACCTTTCCTCCAAACTTTTGTTTGGCTCTTGAAACCATCTCTATGAAGCTAAACTCGTTCTATTCGACTGCCTTTACCTTAATCCTTTTTAGCGCTGCACCAGAAATGAAACTCTCGGTAGCACCGAGATCTATCAAAATATTAAGGGTCTGGTCAGTGACGGTACATGTTGTCTCGAGCACAGTCGACTGATGCTCTGCCTGGCAGTTATTCACCACTGCATGAATTCGATGGGCCTTGCCCATATCTCCCACGATAGGGGGTCCAGCTGATCTGGATGTTCTAGTCCTCTCCACAGGGCAGTCGCGCTAGTAGTGTGTCTCCCCACACGTCCAACACCCCTTCTTCGTCCCAATAGTCCTGGTACCCGAAGTAGAAGGTGACGGCCCGCCAGCCTGGAATCCTGTTTTGTTCTGCTGAACAGGCCTAAACTGTTGTTCTTGCGGTCGACGTTGTTGTTGATGTTGTGGTCCCCGATAAGGTGTCCACTGCTGAGGCGTCGTTCGTCGAGGTTTAGTGAAAGTGGATCCCCTCTGGAAGCCACGATATCCCGGCATATGTCTGGTTGGTGTCTGATGCTTCTATGCTCCAGATGACACCTACCCTGCTGGTCTCGCTGGAGCCCTGGTCTAACCCCCATTGATAAGCTCCTCCTCTACTATGAGGGCCTTTTGGATGGCATCATGCAAAATTTGAGGCATCAAAATCCTAACCTTTGAACGTAAGTTGTCGTTAAGGCCAAACATGAACCTGTTGACCTTAAGTTTCTCAGTGTTAATATGCGGAGCATACCGGAGCAACTCCATAAAATGGGCCTTGTACTCGGGCACCGTACGACCGCCCTGTCGTAAAGCGTTGAACTCATTGAGTTGACGCTCAATGAATTCCTCTGAAAGGTACCTCTCTCGGAACTGTTCCTTGAACAGTTCCCATGACACGTCTTCGACGGCCATGTTCAGTTGTGGTAGGAGCGTCTTCCAAGATATAAGAGCGCTCCCCTTTAGTTGAAAGACCGCCATGCGGACCTTCATGTTGGAGGTATAATCACGAAGTGAAAAGCACATCACCATATTCTCCAACCATGCCTCGGCGGCTGCACCATCTGGGGCACAAAGAACTCAGGAAATTTGACCTTCTCAAGTTCACGGTGAACTCTACCAGTACTGACCGGAGTGCGCGACGGAACCTCAGGGGGTGCCAGCACCCTGGCCTCAGCTCTATCCAAATAGTTGATCAGTGCCTCAGACATGCACTGAAAAGATCTCATCATTCCGACCACATCACGAACTGCTATCTGCTCCTGTCCGACAGCCTACTCGTCTCCCTAGGGGTTAGATCCCTCGGGCATGGATGCTACTGGAGGCGTTGCACCTCCTCCCCTAGCACCCCGTCGTCTGCCTCCGCGGCGTCCTCTAACCATGATTACCTGCATGAATACAAGTCAACTCAATTAGTAATCTTATAATAAAATCATATCAACGAAATCTGTAGCAATCCCAAGCTGCGGGTTGAACCTGCTCTGATACCATATGTAACGAACCTCCCATTTCGTTACAACAACAAGCCTCACATAACAAGTGCAAATTTTTTTTTTTGTGTGTGTGTAGGAAGGTAATAATGAAATTATACTCAACATCGCAACACAACGACAAACACAATGCATGCAACTCACGCAATAACAACATAACGACCTAACATAAAATCACATCAAGCACCTGGAAGCAATGTACGACATTCAACCGACGAAGAATAAGAATGACTACCCACCCGTCCTACCTTGCAATGGTTAGGACCTCCAAGACACATAAGCAACACTCAAGCCCAAGTTGCCATCGATTTTGACCATTTAAGGTCTCGAGGCTAGCGACTGTTCTGAGGAACAAGGAGGTGTCTACATCCCACCCGACACAAGCAAACCAAGCCTACTAAGCTAAGGACAATCATCCTAACAACCCAACGCATCCATAATTAATTACACAAATAACTAGAACCCTTACAGTGAGCAAACCAATCACATTAAACGTTTACAATACCAAGTACAAACGTTAATTAATAATAAACAACAACACCCTCGTCGGGAAGCGCAAGCTAAAAGAGACTTCATCAACAACCCAACCATTGATCACGTCTAAAATAGTCCAACTGACCATCGTGTTTAACATTGGTTACTCATCCAATAGTAAGTCAATTTCAATTAGTCCATAAATTACAATTCTATATTAACATAAAAATCAACAAGTCTGATTGCAATTAGGTCAATGTATGCCAATCTAAATTAACATTAAAAGTGTATCAAGTGAGAAATTCTAAATAATAGTTGGGTCATCCACGTACCATCAATTTAAACCTTAATGCAAGCCTCTGAGTGTGCCAACTAGCGTTATCCGCAAACCCAACGAACACCTCTGATTCTTTTGACATCTGTCACAGTGAAAAAGATGACATCAAAAATGACACGTCCATAAAACCAAAAAGACAAAAACTAAAAAGAAAATGTATAAGAACTATACATATGTACAAGAAGTCACCCAAGGCGACCCACCTACGAGTAATACTTCTTGAGGTATAGCCCATTTCTAGGCTCCGCCAAAGCATTTCCCTCAAAGTCCACCAGACTATAAGCGCCCTTCTTTAGAACCTCCTTCATGATGAAGGGTCTGAACCACATGGGTTTGAACTTGCCTACCCTTAGGGGATCCTTATCTTGGTCATAGACCAGGACAAGGTCACCTTCAGCAAAAATATGAGGAAGAGCGGATCGATCATATTGAGACTTGAATTTTTTTTTTGTGAGCCTCATTGGCCAAGGCTGCATCCTGATGCTGCTCATCGAGCTACTCAAGATATAATAATCTCTCTTCAAGCGGTGAAGTGTTTGACAATAACTGTATTGCCAAATTTAGGTATGGGATCTGGCACTCTATAGGCAAGACTGCTTCCAGCCCATAAACGAGTTGAAAAGGTGAGAAACCGGTTGCAGTCTTAACAGATGTTCGGTAGGCCCATAATGTAGAGTACAACATCAAATGCCAATTTGACTTGGCCAAATTGATCATTTGTTGTAAAATAGTCTTAAGGGACTTATTCACAGCTTCCACCTGACCATTCACTTGTGGTTAGTAGGGTGACGAATGTTCTTGCCTCAACCCAAGATTTGGCATTAACTCGGACATCAGTTTATTCTGAAAGTGACTGCCATGGTCAATGACAATCTCTCTTGGCACGCCGAACCTTGCTATTATCTGGTTAAACAAAAAGAGAGTTGATGTCTCGCCATCATCTTTAAACGTTGGCATAGCTTCAACCCACTTCATGAAGTAGTCTATTGCTACGATGATATAACGGTGCCCCTTGCTGAAGGGGGGTTGCATGTAGTGTAATCAATCCCCCACTTAGTGAAGGGACCAACTGTGATGACGGGAAACATGGGAGTGGGGTGTTGCCTCATATTCTGAGAGAAGATCTAACACAGGTGGCACTTCTTGACTGATTCAACACAATATTTGATTAATGTCGGCCAAAAGTAACTGGCCCGTAGAATATTTTGGGATGTTGCCAACCCAGACAAATGACCACCACATGCTCCAGTGTGGCAATCATTAAGCATGATTTTTTCTTCTTCATGAGTGAGACACCTGTGAATGATGAAATCTACACCTCGATGATATAGAGTGTCCTCGAGTATGAGATAGTTGTTGGCCCGATGGCGTATACGGTGACACTCATCACGAGAAGTAGAGGTTGGGCACTTCAAAGTCTGAAGATAGACTAGTATATATCCATACCAGGGGTCCAAAGATGCGATCAAAAACATGTCTCCTTTAATAGGAGACTCCTCGGGTATAACATCAGTTGATTCGACCAGAAGTTCCAAGATGAGTTCTACGAAGACCAACGACTTTTTGGATTTCACCGAAACAAAATCCAAGTCAAATTCTTGGAGGATGACTATCCATCTACTGTTCTTTCTGCCGATTACACGTCCTGTCAACATGTATTGAAACGAATTCACAACGGCAATGAAGGTGGTCTTTTGAAACAAGATATAATGACAAAACCATTGGACAGCATGAACTGCTTCCAACGCAAGTTTTTCAATGTGGGAATAATTGAGTTCTGGTCCAACCAGGCCTCGGATCAGGTAATAAATCATGTATTCTTCAAGAAAATCATCCTCCTGAACCAAGAACATACTGATGGTCGACTCCGCAGTGGCCAAGTACAATAAGAAATATTTATTATAATTGGGTGGTCGAAGAAGAGGGCAGACATGAGGGTACGTTTCAACGCTTTGAAAGAGCATTGAGCGGCTTCGTCCCAATGAAAAGGAATGTCCTTATTTAGTAAATGCATGAAACCCTTTGTGATCTCGGTATATTTTACGATGAAACGCCATAAAAAAAAATATTTTCCTTGTAAACTTTGAAGATGAGGGACTGTGCATGGGGGAGGCAACTGAATTATCGCATCAACCTTTAGAGGATCGACCATGATCCCTGTTGTCAAAACTATGAAACCTAGCAGACGACCCGAAGTTACGCAAAAACTACATTTGTTTTGATTCAAGCGAATCTGGTAGTAGCAACATCGCTCAAAGATCAGTCGGAGGTGTGTGGGATGATTAGCTCTCTTATGATATCATGATGATAAATCATCAAGATAAGCCTCGACTATGTGTTTGACATCGTGGAAAGAAAAAGACATGGCCCGCTGAAAAGTAGCTCCAACCTTTTTTAGACTAAAAGGCATCTTCCGATAAGCGAATGTACCCCATGGACAAATGAAAGCAATTTTGTGTTGGTCTTAAGGTTTGATCTATATCTAATTGTATCTCGAAAAACCATCCATGAAAGAAAATACATCGCAACATGTGCATTCATCGACTATCTGGTCAATAAATGGCGTGGGGAAATTATCCTTTTTACAGGCCTTATTCAAATCATGGAAGTTCGTACATACGCGAATCGTACCCTATTCTTTGTTGATTGGAACTGGATTTGACACCCATTGAGTCAATTGGACGGGGTATATGAAACCAGCTCCAAGCAGTTTCTCTACTTCAGCCTTGATAGTTGTTTCTTTCTTAGTATTAACTGGACGAAGCTTTTGTTGGTCCATCTTAGCGTCAGGATATGTCGTGATTTCGTGTTCAACAATTCTTGGATCTATGCTTGGAATTTCCTCGTAAGACCAGGAAAACACATCATGGAATTATTTAAATAAGTCCTTGTAGATTCGAATCTCCTCGGGGGAGAATTCTGCTCCGACGGAGACATTCTCCACGACGCCAAGGGTTTTGGAGATATCAATAGGTATGATTTTAGCAATGGTTGTCATATTTCCTTCAGCGTAAACTGTGTTCATAGCCAAAGGATTGATAGGACAAGACCTATCTCCAGTCATAGTTAAAGTAAATTCACCTGCTTCAATTCTTCTTAACTCTGGGAGGAAATAAGATCTGTGATGGAGGTCATCCCATGGTTTGTCTGAACTAGTCATTGCCTCAATAATCGCCTCATCTGAGGGAAATACTAAGTCTAAAGAATCAGTATCAGTGAGGGATCCTTGAGCCCAAATAGGGTCGAGAACCGGATCTAACTCCTGTGCGGGAGTTGGATCGGGATCGACGGAAGCTTGTTGGACTATAGAGTATGCAACCTGTGTCGCAGACAAAGGCATGGCCATTCCACGGTGCCTTGTCCCTTCCATGATGGTTGATGGGGAAGGAAGAGTCCACAGATCATCAAAGTAAGTCGTACAAAACGACGAGACTTGAAAAATTTCAACCTTAGACTGGTCGGGGACCGCCGATATGAAATTAACGTCACCGGAAGGAGGCAGGTAATCGAAAGTACCCATCAAAGGTGGGCACAACCAACCCCTACATTGATGATGTCGAGTTGAGGGTTATCAATCATAAATACCATGGATGCCCCCAATGAAGGGTCAGGATGGGAGAAAGACAATTGATCAATGGACACAATCTGGCCCTCGTGTGGAAACAAAAAGACTTGAAAAACTGTAGCAACCACTGCATTCATAGCATAGGTCCAAGTCCTTCCTAACAAGATATTGTAGTCGAGATATGCATCGACCACTTCAACCTCGACGCACACGGTCTTCCCCCCTAACTGCACAGGGAAAGAGGGGATGATTCCATGTGATCGAAACGAACGACCGTCGAAATCGGTAAGAAGAGTAGGTGACAGAGACAAAACGGGTTGGCCAATGGCCTTCCAACTCGTTAATGACATCACGCATGTCGAGGTGCCCTCATCAACCACCGTGCAAAAAATGTTCCAGGTAAACATTTTCATGGTGTAAGCCACTACTATCTGAAATGCCATGTGGTAAGGGAGACGAGGTTTTAATTCAATCGTATCAAGCATGATCATTCCTGGATTACTAGTCTCATCAGATCCTAAGGAAGCTAACAGAGCCTTTCTCTGGGAAGGGCAGCTCTGGAGGACCTCCAAAGAGGACATTGCACAAGGGGTTTGAGACAAATCCTCCACCACAGAGTAGTTATGGTCGACCCTTGCATTTGGATTGTGGGAAACTTTCTTGAACGCACCTTTTGGGATGTGTGTCGTTGTTTCTCCTAATGTATTCTCAATCTGGAGAGGAAGAGATGGGTTTTCAGCTTATTTACCCTTCTCAGAGGCATTTGGAATTTCGTAGTTGCGTGTCCTAGTTTCTATATCAATGCTACCTTTCATCATATACACATTCGCAGATGAAGGATTACTCGAAGACGGAGGGGGTCCCTGACTGCCCCCTTCCGCGCTCGTAGAGGCTTGAGTTAAATTTTTCCCATGTGGAAATGGGTTTGCTAACATGGCAGGTTGTTGTTGTGCCAATAACTTATGGGCCTCTGAAAGCCGAGGGAACAGGTGAGTCGGACAGTCTTCTGTGCACAGATTACACAGATACTTCGACTTCTTCTTTTTTGTGTTTCCCCCACCAACATTATCGGTAGGTTTCTTATCCCCCTTACCCTTCTTTCTCTATTTCTTATTTTCGTCAGGCTATTGGATGGCCTTCGAGTTTGTCGATTGCACACTGTGTACATCTGACATTTGAGTAGGGGGAGCAGTCGAACCTGTGGTCCGGTTGGCCGTTGTCTGCTGTATTGACAATTGTTGTAATTGATTCGACAGATGATCAGTGGGCTTCATTTGCACTGAACCAACAATACCATCGGCATGTGGTCAAGATATTTGTCTAGTCTTGTCAAGTATCGATCGCGGTGCATATGGAAAAACTTCGTAAAGTAAACCAGACTGAGAGTAAATCAGCTCTAGTTGTTGAGCTCTCATTATCTCTTCTTCTTCTTAAAATACCCCTGACATTGTGATGTCTTTAGATAACTGAGGCACAAAATACTAAAGGAACCACTCAAGCAGGAATTTTGGTGGGACTGGTACTTTTATCAAACTCTTTCGGTGTCTCCATTATTGGATGTGATCTGAGATATGGTATGCCTTTGTTTGCTCAAAGTTGGCCAGCAACTCGATGTCGGTGTCATATCTCACAGGTAATTGAAAATGGTTTAATAAAAACATTGCCAAATCGCCAAAGGTAGAGTATCTTGAGTGGTCAAGCTCGATGTACCATTTTGCAGCACTCCTGATGAGAATGCGTTGAAACAAACGCAACTGGACGGAGTCGTCTCTCAAAGAGTTGGACGATCACCATAAATGGAAGCTGGTCACATGATCGCCTGGATATTCATTAGGCTTGGCTTCAAAATTTGGAATGTCTGAAGGAAACTTGGTTGGTATAGGAGGCCAACATCGATCGTGATAGATGGGGTTGTTTAATAACCTTGTCAAGTCTGGCAAGTGCAAAGTTGCCAAAAACGGTAATTTGGGTTGTTGATTATAACGAAGGAAAAAGGAGCTTAGAATTTGGCTGGCACCAGGTTGCCAAGAAAAGTTAGGTTGTTGTCCATGGTTCTGGTAATAACCATGGTCGTGACCAGCGTATGAGTTCTTTGCTTGTTGAGACATTATCGGATGACTCTCGTAATAGGACGTAGAAGGTTGGTCTTGCGTTGTATTCCAAGGATTTTGGGAAGGATTGCCCCCTATCGATCTGACGGGCATAGGTCTTGAGCCTTGCTTGGGGTTCCATTGGATAAGGAAGGGTTTTCCCCCGATCGGCATCCCTAACAAGTTAAATGATCCCTGTCACGGATTCCAAGGTCCTTGCGAGGAGGGAATTCTTGAGTTTGCCCCCTGTGAAGGAATAGTACCATGCATAGGATTTTTTTGTCCATAACTGGGGTTGCCTTCGGACGAGACGACAGCTGACGAGAATGCATTGTTACCAAACGTGTCGAACAAAGAGAATGGTGTTGAACCTACTGGCATGCTATAAGAAGGAATTCCTTGACTACCTGCTCCAAACGAACTATAGTTTATGTTCAGCCCGGCGGAGTGCTGGTGAGCACCACCGAGCGAAGGGGATGAAGGAGGTATATGACCCCCTTCGTAAGGGAAAGCATTATAGGGAGATGAAATTCCCCCCATGGATCCTTGCAAAGGGACGTTCGAGCTCCCTACCCCCAGACCTAAAGTCTATAGAGTGGAGTAGGAAAGGACAGAGTTTGTATTGAAGCCAGGCATCATGTATGAGAACGGAGGGCATGTCACACTCTACGTGAAAGGAGTAGTGATCTCTGCCATAGACGGAATCGGACCATTTCCCAAGGTAGAGGCGGTCGAGACCATAGTGGTCTGGACCGGTGACGGTTGGTTAGGAGGCGGAAAACCCCCTGTAGTAACAGTTGTAGAGGGAGTATGAGGTTTCCCTGAAGAAGTAGAAGCATTTGTCTCCATCGTTGCTTGTGACACTACCTGACACTCGTAAGGGTGAACATGTACGACGATGGGCGTCGATAGATTGGTGATCGGAGGGTTATATAGACCAAAGATATTTTTCTCCAAGGTCAGAAATGGTTGGTTCCTCTGGAATCAAATGTTCTCCTCTCGGAGGTGGGTCGGGCACAGTTTCCTATGGCCCAGTCACCTCAAAATACCCTTGTTGGTCTAGCCTTCGCCTTAACAGTGGCAGGGGTGGCTCCAGATCAACCGACGGTAAGCCAAGAAGCCTTCGTGACCAGTGGAGCTACTGATCCTCCACGGTGTGAGAAGATCAATGGAACACTAGGGATTTCTATTAATGTTAAATACAAGCACACACTAGAAAAATCTCCTATGAGATAAGACAACCAGATCATTAGCTAGTTGGAAGAACAGTTACACCAACCAACACTAAAGCAACTTACTGGTGCAAGTGCAACTCGAATATGGAAGCACCCTCCGGGTATACTCTACAAAGTGTGGCCTGGTGTCTGCCCTAGGTGCCGCGGTATACCCCCGCAATCACATGTGTAAGTCACTAAGATAAAGGCAACTAGGTTGTCAGTGCGTGAACAGTCACCAGGCAGGTACAGTCGACAATCGGGTGGACCGCAATGAGCAAGGTATCAAACCCAAAACCTATCAAGGGTATTGAAAGCAAGTGTTATGGAAGACGACTGAGGACCTCAATCATATTCAAGACCCATGAAGCTCTGTGGAAAATGCGATCAACGGAATCCCAAGATAAGCCCTCTATATGTGTTCCCCACTACGCTTGGTCCGGATTTGGAGGGGTTATGTCCGCTACCTTTCCTCAAGTGAACTCGTTTTTATCTCATGTGTTAGAGGGGGGTTCCGGATAAATTTCAACGTTACTGGACTTTCAAGCACTCCCTAGCATAGACTCCTATGTTTGTTTTTGTATTCTTGAAGAGTTTCCTCTCCAATCCTAAATCAAGGTGCTATCCTAGACTAAATTGATGGACCCTACAAACACAAAGTCTAATAACTTTTGATTAAGCGTTAATTTTATTGGTTGTCTTAAGTCAAAGGGAATGGAAGTGAAACCAGTGATGTTCTTTAAGAGATGAAAGAGAAGAGCATAAAATGAAACTGAAAACAAACTACTTCTTCTTCACAAATAAAGATTTGCCAATTTAAACTCTTTCACCAAATATTTCGTAACTATTTTTCTCAGATCTTTGAAAAGAAAAAATTAAAACAAGATTTCGCTCGACTACGAGCTACTTAATGTCCTAAGTATTCAAATAAAGAACTTAAGAAAACTTTATTTTTCCTTGATAAATAAAGGAACTAACCTAAACTACTTTTACCAAACAAAGAAATGAAATCTATTTTTTTTTATTTCAAAATTCTTCAAAATAAGAAACTTGAAAATGAATTATTTTTCTTTTATTCTAAAGCAAGCGAAAGGGAAAAGTGACTACAAGACAAGACCAAGAAATGACTTATGGACCCACTGCGGATCGCAGGAAGTCACTGACCAAACCCAACAGGATGATCAAAAAAGACTGACAGACTTGTCTGAAACCTTAACAGAAAAACACAAGAAATCTCTTAAAGAATAAGCTAAACTGAGGTCAGACCTAAGCTATAGACTGCCATAACAGAGACCATGACTAGATCAAGAAAACCCCTGAGAAGTATGACTTCTGACGGGGAAGAGAATGATTGCCTCTTCTTTAAAAAAAAAATTCTCAACACAAGCACGCTATTGACACTTCAGCAGCCAGCGTATTTACGTGGGTTGTCCAAAGGTAGGGTGTGTATGTACGTGTGCAGACCCACTACAGGCCGCGTACACCTCTATAACTTCTCAAAAAATGAAAACTAACAATCAAGCAAACCAGGCAAGGAGTACTGGTATTGAATATAAGAATCCCTTAAAGACACACACACTTACAGAAACTCAGAAAAAGTAATTAAACTAATTAAAGCACCCAAAAAGAATATCCCCTAAAAACCCTAGAGGTTTCCCCAGTATGGTCGCCAATTATGACGTAATAAATCAAACCCCCTACGGACTACACTAGGGTTCTAAAGTGTAGGCAGAGCTAACCGTCTAAAGCCTCCTACTTTTAACAGTTATCCCGACATTACCCCACAATCATACATAAAAAGAAAAGTATAGGGATCTGGTAGTCCTACCTTAAACTCTATGTCCGGTGTCGATACCTTTGCACTTGGTTGTTTCTTGACTACAAGTCTCCTCTCAAGGTTGACCTGCATTCATCAAAATATAAACAAGAAACTACAAGCATGCATTCTACATATGGATTAGTGGGTTAGATATCATAACCAAAATGCAAAGAAATCGTGAAGATTGAAGACATCATTTAGCGGGATGGAAAAAATATTTCTTTATATTAATCTCACAAAGTCGGTTACAATATGAGACTGAAAACTGCTCCTTGAAATCGGTCCTGGGATCCTCTTCACCATGCACCAACTTCTTCCATGTATTCTTCTCCTCTTCAGTTCTCTCTAGGGAAATGGCAAGGATTTGCAATGGAGGAAAAAAGGGCTGAAAAAGGGAATTTTGGCTCAAACTCACAACGTAGTTGCAAAATATTGGGAAAAGGGGGGATATTGAAATGGGCAGAGTTTCTTTGCTCTCGTGTTTTTTTTTTAAATTGGACCCCAACACCTTCTTTTATAGGCCAAAAAGCTAGGTATTCAGTTGGGTGACTGGCTATAAGCAGTCAAATCATTAGTAACGACCCAAAAGTCTGTATCCCTTTGCAATTTTTATTTTTCGCATTTTTTATGAGTGTACGCTGGTTGCAATGGTGCAGCAAGCATGTGTATGCGGGTAGTAGTGGTGCAGGGCACGTACATTCAAGAAAATTGTTTTTTATAAGAGTTGTTCAATGATGGCTTGGAAAAGATAGCAAGTAAGATGGCCTGATGCCAGGTATGCATTTCTGGTGCAATTTAGGTTTATAAAAAGGAGAGATTAAAAAAACATCATTAGGCGGTGCCACCTCTGTGATCATGTACAATTGTCTACCAAAGTAATAATAACACTGTGGGGTCTAGACTCATACACAGCATGACGCTTCCACAAATATGGTTGTCCTAAAAGAACATCACAAACTTTAAGGGGATCAATATCACACAGTACCTCATCTTTGAAAGGCTTGATGTCATAGGGCAGATGGCATTGTTGGCCGACATGAATATCTCTTCATTGACAAAGCCAGTCGATGGTGTAGGGTTGCGGGTGCAGTGTTGTTGGCAGGTTCAGCAACTTGACAACCTCTGCTAAAATTAGGTTCTTCTAAATGTTGTTTTCGACAATGAAATGAATCAGAGCCCCCTTGACCCACATCTGCGAGTGAAAGAATCGTTCCCCTTCCTCTGGCTCTTCTGGTTCGCTTGGCCAAAATTTGGTGGTAGCGACCATGGCACTGGGTTCAAGATCGATAATTTGCTTCCCTCCTTCATGATTTTACTTGGAATCAAAATCAGCCTCTGACTCAGAAGCCTTCATCTCGTCCATGAGAGACTGCTTGGAGCGGCATTCGTTGGTGTTGTGCCAAGGACTCTTATGGTACTCACACCATTTTCTTGTGTCCTTCTTCCTCTTCTAGTTGTCCTTCTTGTGTTATGGCTTGGACAGATTGTCCTAAGGGTGGCCATATCGACTTGGTCCCTTGTTGTATGGGTTGGGGTTTCCTTTTCCCTGCTTCAGTTGTGAGGGGTTTGCAGATCCGAACTCTTGTCGTTTCTTCTTAAACTTTTGTTCAATCTTGACAGCATATCTATAAGTCGTTCTCAATGAGTCGATGTCTAGGAACTCCATTTATATTTTAATATATCTATGAAAACAGTTGCGGTATTTGAGCACCAGATGACGCTCAGAATATTTGATACCCAATTTTGTGCATAGGATATGGAAAATATTGGTGAAGTATGGTATTGTCTGGTCCCTTTTTTGACATAGGGTGGTCCATCTGGTGTACTGGTCCTCGTAGATTCCAACAGGGTAGTATTGTTCCTTAATGGCATCCTAGAAGGAATCCCATGTAGGTCCCACCACAAATATTGTAGAGTCCTCGATGCATCTTTTCTCAGAGTAAGTAACCCACCAGTCTTTAACATGGGGAACAACCTTGAGGAGTGAAAAAATGATCTTTTCCCTATCGGAAAAATTGTGGACCGAAAAATATCCTTCGAGCAGATTCAACCATTTATCTACAGCATCTGCATCTATCAGTCCTTCAAATAATGGAATATCAAAATTTACATGTACCTTGAAGGGGATTGAATGGTTGCTTGATGAATATGCTTCTCCCGTGGGAAATCGTCGAAGGATCTGCGCGAAGTTGTCCATCATTTTGTTCCTTTGTCACGTGAGGGCTTCCTCGAGCAACATTTTAATAGGATCTACTACTCCATAATCTTTATTTTCGTCTCCCACGGGTTGTTGTCGGGCTCGATGCAACCGATCTGGTAATGGATCGATTGGTTCAAGTCCCAACTTCTTGTACACAGACCTTGTCGGGGACATGTACAAAGAAAAACAAATGAAGAGAAGATTGCTCTGATACCACTGATCTAGATTTAGGAGAGGAACAAATTGATTAACAGATTGAATATCATAAACACAGAGATAGGAAGAATAACACAAATATCCAGTGAACAATATATTCTATTAAATAATGAAATAGGTTGAAACTATAAAACTACATAATTGAAACTTGCTCGAATGGTGGTAGTTATCTCTGAGAAGAGATGTGGATGTTACGTGCATCCGTCTGATTATAATGGATTACAATGAGGCTCCATAGGCCGTTTTCATATTACTCATGAATTCCAAAACCCTCGACATCCAAAAACCTAACCCTAGAAGGTGAAACGCCAAAATTCATGTGGACCCTATGGGTAAGTTGGTGTAATTTGGTACCTCAACTTCCTAGGGTTGTAACTTTTTCATATGACCTTTGTTTTAGGTGCATGGCATCCCATTGGAAAGGTCTTTCAGATATCTACACATTCTTCCATCAGATTATGACTCTGTCTACAGTCTAATTGTGGTGAGTCAGTCAAACAATGTTTAGGGCCCCAAAACAACCCTGGAAGTATAACAAGATGTGTTGACATGAAAACATACAAAAAAAGCCAGTTGGATTAGGTGAGAGGCCACCCATATACACCTGGAGAATGTGTGAGGCTTCATATAGCCCCAGAAGTGTAGAACTCACAATTATAAAGCATTACAGAAAGATGTGTTGAATCAAAAACGAACATGAGGATCCAGTTGGAATAGGTGGATGGCCACCAATATCCACCTGGATTAGGAAGTCACCCACTTTCGAATATTTGGATCATGTGCATGGGCCCGTGTACCCTATGAAAAGAGGAAATCATTAGATCTGCAGACTGTTGCATGCATTTTCTGTAGGATATGCAGATGGTGTGAAGGGTTACGGGTTACTTGATCCCTCTATGAAAAATCTCATAATTGAGCGCAATGTTCAGTTTGAGGAGACTCCCTTGCATGCACCATCGGAGCCACATGCAGATACTCTTGTACCATTGCCTGCACTACACATCAGTGATGATGAGACTGCTCACTTAGAACATGGTTCAGATCTAAGCTTGGAACCTGACTCGAAATATGATGAACATGTCAATGATGAGCATGTAGATGTTGAGCCACCATAGATGCCCAAGTGGGAAAATACCACCCTACAAAAAGTAAGAGACCTTGTGGGGGATCCATCATATCATAGGAGTATGAGGTCTTAGTTTGAGAAACCTCCTCATGCACTTGCATCTACCGAACTAGTGATTCCCATGCATTTCTATATGGTTCTAACTTCATACCCATAGACCAATGTAGAGGCTACAAGGAATCTCTTCTGGAAAGCCACCATGCAGGAGTATAACTCTATCCTAGAGAATCAGACTTGGGATCTGGTTCTGCTTCCTTCAGACAAGAATCTTATTAGATGCAGATGGGTCTATAAGACCAAAAAGGAACAGACGGACAGGTGAGCAGGTATAAGGCAAGAATGGTTTCCAAAGGATTTAGGTAGATCCATAGGATAGACTATGATGATACATTTTCTCCTGTAGAAAAGATGGACTCCATCTTATCGACCCTTGCTATTGTGGAAGAAAGGGGGTGGGAATTTCACCAGATGGATGTGAAGAATGATTTTATACACGGGGATATCTCAAAGGAAATTTACATGGAGCATCCACACGGGTTCATTCAGAACTCATCCTTAGTATGTCGACTGAAGAAGTCCCTATATGGCCCCAAGTAGGAACCTAGAGCATGAAGGTATGCGAATATGGATGCCTACTTGCTCTCTCATCACTTTGTCAGATGCAAATCAGATACAAACGTCTACATGTTGAGGACCTAAAAATACTTATTGATCTTAGTTATCTATGTTGATGACCTCCTGATCACAGGAAGTTCAGCCTCAGCCATTGTCACGCTCAAATACATTCTGCATGACAGGGTCTCTATGAAAAACATGGGTCCAATGCACTATTTCCTTGGTATTAAGATCAGTCAGGATGCTTCAAGCATAAATCTATATTAGACTAAGTATACCAGGGATCTGTTGGTTAGATTCCACATGACCGACTGCAATTCGAAAACCACACCCTTTTTGTTTGGGGTATATATTGAAGCCAGAGGTGGACAACACCTTGTATCGACAGCTTGTGGGGAGTCTTCTCTATCTCACCCACACCCATTTGGATCTCTCATATGCAATAGGGGAAGTTTCCAGGTACATGCAGGAGCCACATGAGCTACACTAGAAGGCTACCAAGTGCATCCTTAGATATGTTCAGGGCACCACAACTTATGGGATCCACTATGCAACAGGTTGTGCATTGGATCTCATGGGATTCACTCATTCTGATTGGGCTGGAAATAGTACAGTTCGCAAGTCCACATTTGGGTATGTGCTTAGTTTAGGTTCTGAACCCATATGTTGGTCAAGAAAAAAGCAGTCAGCTATTGCTCTATCGTAAATAGAGGCCAAGTACAGAGGAGCGGTCAATGTCATTATTCAAGAACTTTGGCTCAAGAACTTTGGCTCCAGAACATATTCATTGAGCTTGGCATCCAGTTTCATCATCTGAATATCATTTGGTGCGACAATCAGAGTACTCTCAAGTTTTCCAGAGACCCAGTGCAACGACAGTGGACCAAACACATTGAGATCCATGTGCATTACAGCAGAGATTTGGTATATGAAAGGATCATCGATTTGTAGGACTTTCCATCCACCGAACAGACTGCAGACATATTCACCAAAACATTTATTGAGCAGAAGCGTCACTTCCTGCGCGATCATCTTGGAGTGAAGGACACAACTGCTTAGAATTTGTCTTTCCTTTTTCATTTTTTTCATTTTACTTTGAGGGGGGGTTTCCCATGAGGTTTTCCCTCTTTCCTCTATTTTTCCAGTGTTTCATTCTTATATGCATTGTACAATGGGTACCTAAAATGGCCTTGGTTGTTGGGACCCATTCATCATGTACACCTTAGTAGTGTTCAGGGGGGGTGTTGGAGATATTACACACTCACCTAGGTAATTTTTTCCTAAGGTTGATAGTCCAATGTTGAGAACGCTTCCTTAGATGAGAATATTCTCTATAGAGAATATTCTCCTACAAAATAGGGTGCTTCTATTTAGTTCAGATTCAATTACACTCATTTATACTAGTGGAATTCATTCATGCATGACAACCTCGGTTTTATTACTAGCAATTGCATGTGTTTCTCTCACTTCCACACATGTGACTCAGTTAACCAATGATTGCATGGATCAGTTAACTAGGACAAGGTGGCAGTTTACCTCAGTTTTTATCAATGAGTGTCTAGATCTCTCTAGGTCACTACTATGGCAACTTCGCTTAACCATGTAGAGTATATCATGTGTATTTTACCATTTTACTCATTGTGAATACAATTCTTGATTCTTTTCTCTCATCTCTTCTCTCCTTCTCTCAATTTGCAAGATTTGTACAAATTGTTATTAACTAGATTCTCTATGCAGTTTTTGTCACAATTCTACAGTACTATGAATGATTTAGCATTTTTTTATAAGTTACAAATCCAGTTAACAACANAAGTTACAAATCCAGTTAACAACAAGACTTGAAACCATTAAAACAATATACTCGTTATGAGCTCAACATATCACTTGTATAAATTGAACATGAGTGGAGAGGATAACAATCAATCCTCCCAACCACCCAAACTAAACCCAATTAACAATAACAACTATACTTATACCTATTATTATAATTTGTATTATAATATTTTTTATTCATTTTATATTTCACCTTTCCAAAAAAATTAATAATTTCTGACATGAACATTAACTTCTAACCATTTTTACACAATAACAAGGGAATTAGTTGCAAAGAAGCTAATCCCTACCTCTTATATAGTAATATGTAAAAATGGAAGTCATAGTAATTTAATATTTTTTCAACCAAAATTCGAATTAAATGCTCTTGCTCCACTTGGTCTCATCCCTTCCTTCCATGCATCCAGGCTCCCACATGTGGCAGCATCTATCTTTGCCTTAAAACACACGTAACTTTTATCAAGTTGGGGTAGGTTGTTCTTCTTCTCCTTGGCAATTCGTTCTTCCATTCTTCTTCTCGCCACCTATTGTCGACCCACTGAGCCACCGAACCAGCTTGTCTTGTCTGGTGTCTGCCATTTTCTCTCTGCAGGAGCCACCAAACAAGCTCGTCCTGGTTGGTGTCCACCATTTTCTCTCTACTCGAGTCTGCACAAGCTCGTCTTGCTCCCTGGTCAATGCAATAGAAAAATCATCTAGTGATGGCATATTCCAAGTAGCTCCAAGAGAATTCTTGGTGGCATGAAATGTAGAAACAAAAATAGAGTAATCAGGGATATTTTTCCAAAGAAGATGATGCACCAGAGCAAGAAATCTTGGGGGACAATAAACTCGTATCTGAAGAAAACTAAGGAACCGTAGGTGGCAGTTTGGCTTTAAAATATTGTTTCTACGAGCCGTTTTATGGGGTCATAATGTGAATCTTCATTGGGTAAGTATGTCTATAATTATGTAAAACAACACAACTATCTTCTTGTGTATTTTCGATACTAAAAAAATCTGAATGCATGGAAAGTTGCTATTGAAAAACATGAAATAATCCAAGGATTTTAAAACCTAGGAATAAGTAAGTATATTTTATTTCTGGTACATATTTTCTACATTCATTATTTATGTTTCTAACTAGAGCAAACTAGTCGAACCCAGGAATCCAAATATCTTCTCAGCTGAAAAATCAAAATTATTTCTCAGACTAAAGCGACCTCCTACCAGACCTTTCTATTAGTACCTACATTTTGTCTTATTTATTTGTTTTTGCGGTGGTGATGTTGAGAATCTGGTCCTCCAGGAATGTCCCTTTTGGGGTACGACATTTTGCGCCCGATCTCTCTTTCTCTTAATGATAATATCTTTGATCATCCATTTTCGCTTTCAGCTTGCCCAGAGTACCATGTCGATGATAATCGTTGTCCTGGAATTAGTAAGACGAGTTAAGAACGAATTAGAAAACGAATACATAATATGAATAATTTGTTCATTGTGTGGCAGAAATAACTTAGGATGAGCTTTACTGCCACCATTTCCTGCTCTGTAGTTCATGTGTCCAATCAAAAAAAATCCCAGATATTGATGATGTAATATCAAAAACGGATTAATCTAGAAATGTGAGATTTATCTTAACGTGATTACGTGTATGTGTAGAATCTGTTGTCGAATGTAACATGCATAAAAAAAAAACGATAACAATATTTTATATAAATATATAATTAAAAGACTAAACTAAAATTAGGATAGTATTAAGTTTTTTTAGATACTATATATACTAATTTGATCTTTTAACCTTGAAGTATGATCTTATAATATTCACTAAAAACTGGTCTACCTCAAAAACAAACTTCAAATTTTCTATAAAACATAAACGAGAACTATAAATCTTGTAAACATATACATTTATAAACTAGTGTTCCCAATAGTGGTGAAAAGGCCATATTTTTAGTGGTAATGGTCATAGAGCTCTTAGAACGACTAGAGGACATTTCTATTTGAAAGAGTGCAACACTAACAAGCAACGCCAAGGTGATAATTGCAAAGCATCTAAGTGGGTTCGCCATGATACTGGGGGAGGTAGCCAAGGGAGAGAGTCAATTTACAACATCCCACTTCAAGACAAGTAGGGAGATCAAATTTGGAAATGGTTGCATCTTCTACATATCATCCGCATACTATTCATCTTCCAAGAACCTCGACATATCATCCGCAGACTATTCCTCTTCAAATAACCTTGTATCATCCGCAGAATATTCCTCTTCAAAGAACCTCGACGACCAAGGCAGCTTGGCTTGACGCTCTTCAAAGTTTGACAATGTAACATACATTCCTTTAATCTGTAATTTAGTAGTCTAGCGATGATTTGAACCGAGAACGCTGCAAGTGCCTTGTTCTTGTTGGAGTTGTTGGTGGAGTTAGCGTTCGAAGGCATTTCACTAGAAAATTTGGGTCATTTTGCTACGGCTATTTCGATGTTCTTGTGACGTTATGTCGTGGATATTGCGACGAATCTTGAGTCTCCCAAACGTTGCTTCACGTGACGTGGCACGTGCAACAAACCTGGATTAACGTCGCAAGAGCAACGACACTAGGGAAGTTGTTAGAAATCGTCAAAAGAGCGACAAAGTAGGGAAATCGTCGCAAATGAGACAATGTAGAGCTATCATCGCAAGCGCGACAATAAAGAGAGATCATCGCACACCCGACAATATAGGCAAAGTAAGGAAAAAGTTTGCGATGAATCAGCTTTCGAAGCGGTCGTCGCAAGAGCAACGAAATTGCTATACAATTTTCGTGATTTGTATAGCAATTTTGTCGCAAGATTTGTAGAGGTCGTTGCAATTGAAATGAAAAAAAGGTATATTGCCACAAAATTGCTATACAATTTATGTGATTTGTATAGCAAGTCCATCGCAAGATTTGTACAGGTCGTCGCAATTGAGATGAAAACGGGGTATATTGCTATACAATTTTTCATGATTTGTATAGCAAGTGCGTCGCAAGATTTCTACGATGCATCGAAATTGCGACGACAACAATTTATTTAAAAAATAATAATAATAATAATAGTATTTTTGAGCAAAAAAAATGAAATTTTATTTTTGAGCCAATTATAGAAGGTGCTATGATTGCACACTAAAGAGGTCATCCAAGTGAAGTTGTTGCATAACTCCAAACCATCTTCATATATTCAATTTTGGTAGGGGCCCCTTTCCTTTTTCTTATAAAAGAAAAATAAGAGGGTTGTTGTGGCCACAATAGTTGGTTGGTTGGTTGAGTCAGTTGACTGACCCGACTGTTCAAACTAACTATATTCTTAAAACAATTACACAATTATATCAAAAAA
>SNQJ01S0150126.1:23301-35076 GCA_010110895.2 Picea sitchensis | reverse complement strand
TTTCAATTCAAGGCTAGGAATGACCAGGCCCACATCAAGTGAAGGAATAAAATTAAGAAGGTACATGTGTTGTCCAATTCCATGTCAACAATAACACATCCATTCACTGGGAACACTAAAACCCAACAAATTAATGACTCCACTAAATTAGGTTTTATGGTTTACATGATGAATTGATGATGGAATAAAGTGGTTGTGTGAGTCAAATTTGAGTCCAGAAATCCTCCCATATCGTTAAGGCATGTGAATAGTCTATCCATGTCAAATTTCAATGCGTACAGAAACAGTTTGAAAATATTTCAACGTTGGCTCCATTCACAGGTCAATGTTGCCCGTGTCTAGTCCTAGTACAATTTCCTTGTAAAATTTGAATAAAATATTTGGAGAATGATAATTTTGAAGGTGTTAGTCCTCTTCCTACACACCATAGCCAGATCACCTTTCATTGATAGTCTATGTATTGATCCCTTTTAGTTTTGGGTTGTTATTATTTTCAATTGCACACACCTTTCAATCTAGTCAAAGTTCAATTAATGTCTCTTGTTACTGTAGGGTTATAAAGCCTCATCCCAATGCCCATATGCCTCCAACATTGCGATCTAATTATGATTGTTTGGTGACAAGTGTCATGAAGTGTGATGACTAAGACTAGGGGTAACTTTCAATTTAAGGCTAGGAATGACCAGGCCCACATCAAGTGAAGGAATAAAATTAAGAAGGTACATGTGTTGTCCCATTCCATTTCAACAACAACGCATCCATTCACTGGGAACACTAAAACCCGACAAATCAATGACTCCACTAAATTAGGGTTTATGGTTTACATGATGAATTGATGACGGAATAAAGTGGGTGTGTGAGTCAAATTTGAGTCAAGAAACCCTCCCATATCGTTAAGGCATGTGAATAGTCTATCCATGTCAAATTTCAATGCATACAGAAACAATTTGAAAATTTTTCAACGTTGGCCCCATTCACAGGTAATTGTTGCCCGTGTCTAGTCCTAGTACAATTTCCTTGTAAAATTTGAATAAAATATTTGGAGAATGATAATTTTGAAGGTGTTAGGCCTCTTCCTACACACCATGGCCAGATCACCTCTCATTGACAGTCTGTGTATTGATCCCTTTTAGTTTTGGGTTGTTTGTATTTTCAATTGCACACACCTTTTAATCTATTCAAAGTTCAATTGATGTCTCTTGTTACTGTAGGGTTATAAAGCCTCATCCCAATGCCCATATACCTCCAACCTTGTGATCTAATTATGATCGTTTGGTGGCAAGTGTCATGAAGGGTGATGACTAAGACTAGGGGTAACTTTCAATTCAAGGCTAGGAACGGCCATGCCCACATCAAGTGAAGGAAGAAAATTAAGAAGGTACATGTGTTGTCCCATTCCATGTCAACAACAACACATCCATTCATTGGGATGGCATACCTACATCGTTGGTATGATTAGGCACAGTCACACAGATCTCCTCTTGGTTTCAAGAATATTTCATTCTCTACTAAACAGGGGCAACCATGTGAAGGTGGAAGATCTAATTATGCCCCCCCTCCCCCTCACATCACTCTCAATTTCCCCATAGTACCTAATTTGAAATTATAAAGAACATGTATCATATACTATATTATACAAAATTAAAACATATAAAGATCATATAAAAGATATAAACACATACCTCTTCTTTTCAACAATTAAATATCAGTAATCTTCTTCTTCATCTAGCTCAACATCTGTATCATTATCTGGTTCAGAATCGATATTGGTGAAAGGCTCATTCATATAAACATCATCATCAATGTCATTTTCTCTAATATAGTTATTGATATCGTCAATGAGATCATCGTCTCCTACATTTGGATGATCAACTTCTTCAACTTATTCGTCTGACACATCGACTACATGAGCCACCTACTCCTGATCTACATAATCATGATTTACTTCCTCATTATTATCTTCATCCTCGACTACATGATTATACTTTATTGGTCTTCCTCTTGGATCATATCTAACAACGTATGACCAACCTGCTTTACCAGGTACCTCTGAGTAAAATACTTGCTCACATTGACTTGGAAGAACATAAGTCTCTGTACCCGATTCAAATTCCCTTGTATTAACCATGATAAATCCATTATCATGCTCAATAACAGTTCTTTCAGGATCATGTTCATGCATCCACAACTTGTACCATTTAAACTCAAACAAAACTATTTTAAAGGAATTAAAATCACACTCAATTATATCCTCCAAATTCCCATAGTACCTATTCTCAGTTTCTTCCCGATTTCTGTCACTTCTAGAGGAAATGTTGGTGACCTTAAACACTGCAGTTATCCCACAATCTGAGGTTTTCATCTTATCATCCAACATTTTGATATGAAATTTACGACCATTACACCACATAGCCTTGTGATGTTTCAATTGCAACATGGACAACAAATAAAAAATACATTGTCAATTAATAAACCTCATATAGGACTTAGTAAATACATATTTCAAAAATTAAACAAACCAAATACATTGAAAAATTGGGAAATAACTAGGAAAATGTGGGTAAAAAATTTACTTGCTTGTTTATCTTTTAAACCAAAGGATAAATCAACTTCCCTTGATGTAAGATCAGGAAATTGATCTCGATGATGATGCGTTGTTTTAATCATCTTACCCACCCCTTCCCATGATAACCTATCGAAGTATTCTTCAGTAGATTCTATCCAATGCTCCATCCAATCAAGGTTGTTTGCAATGTATAAATGTAAAGCATCCCACTCTCAAGCAACTGTATGATAAAATAAAAATTTAATATCATTAATTAGTTATTGTTAATAAAGGAATAATTTAATATAGTTCAATATGCAGGAACACAAAATGTAAAAAATCAGTATGATAAAATAAAATTGGAAAAATAAATGTGTAATATATTAGATCTATGTCAACATCTAATAATTACCTTTCACAATCCTCATTTTACCTTTCCCCAATAGGACTTCCCCTTCAAAATTGTTGATGGAGTCGAGATGCCAAATGTGAGGCACATTCATATTTTCTGCTAATTTAGGTAGATATTGACTAATATACACCATGCAATGATATACCATATATCCCTCAACCATAGAACCTTCCAGACGTGCTCTTTGTCTAACAAAATCCCTCAGTGACTTCAACTGCCTCTCCACCATCTACATTGACCTTGTGTGTATTGGTCCACATAATTCAATCTCCTCAATTTGGTGTATGAGGTAGTGTTCTTGTGCATTGAAAAATGTTGGAGGTAGATATTGTTGCATTTGACACATTAGTCGGGGAATTTCTCTCTTCCAATACCTTATATCTTCTTTATGGATTTCTTTTGATGATAGCCACTTACAAATGTCGATGCAATAAAATAATATCAAGGCATACATAAATTTGCAGATAAAACACAATATGTTAATAAGTTCCACTACAAATCACATAAGAAGTACATTTTCCTTATAAAAAAATACTTACCGCATGTATTTGGCAAGTACATAAATAATTTGTTTTATGTTGTTGTCAAAGTCGCATGGGAGAGATAAAGCTAGAACATACTGTAACAAAAAACAAATAATTATTATTTGTTTCCAAAAAATGCGTACCAATAAGAAAATATATTATAACCTACTAATTACCTTAATGAGTGTATGCCAGTCATGTGTTTTAACCCCACCAAAATCACATTTTTTCCTTAAGATATTTTGTATGTTCGACGAAAACCTCATCGAAAACCTAATTTCTCGAATGACCTCTTTTACAATATTGCTCTATTGCTCCGTCAATAACCAAGGAATACTAGTATTTTGTTCACAACCATCACCATTAGAATTAATAATAACACTTTGCAATGCGTGATTAGCTTCCTGGATGTCACAACAAATCTTTCCAATTCTCTCTTTGTCAGTCCATCCATCTAATATTCACCATAACAATTATGTTATGTTCTTCCCGGTATGCATTGTATCAGATAGATGAACTATTTGTAGGTGCTTGTAGTATGGCAATCTACTGAATTGCATCGAGTAATTTTTCATTCCTCGTGGAAGCCCATTCATGCCTTAACGACATTCATGAAACATCAACAAATTGAAATTAACACTAATTAATCAAACAAAATGAAATTAATACTAATGAAATTAACTAAATATTTATATAATATGTCATACATAAATAATTTGTGTACCTTGATGATTTCTAATATATTCCAACTTCCATATGCGAGGTGTCATTCTTTGTGGTTTTTTTCCATTCTCTTCTTTACCATTGGATTTTTCTTTGTCTGTAGTTTGATAAATATGGTTCTTAGGCAGAAAGTGTCTATATTCATCAAACACTTCCTTTCCTAAACTCCTTGAACGATGAGATTTTATCCTGGGACCACAAACTGGGCATGCAAATTTACCCTTTGTTTGAAGACCTACACGATATATGAATTAATGTAGCATCAAATTAGAGTTACAATTTAAAATAATGCATGATATTTTCAATAAATATATATAATATTAAATCACAAAATAAAGTAACAATATACCACAAAAATGTGTTAACCCAGGAGAATCATGAATCGTCCATGATAGTATTCCATGGAACTGAAATCGTTTTTGCCCTATTGGTATAGAGATGTCATACATAGTGATGCCAACCCATAACTTGAAAAACTCATTGATAAGAGGCTCAATATATACGTTCATATCTTTAACCTGGTACTTACCTAATTGGTTCAACATATTGCATGATTAATTATACTTATCTAGATGTTGTTATATATATAAAAAATAATTACCATGCATGAAACAAAGAAATGAAATATTTTTTCATACTTTAAAGCAAATAAAATATAATTAAATACTTGGAACAATCATTGCCAACATTGTGTGCTCTCTCTTGATTGACATCCAAGGAGGAAGGTTATTGTTTATAACAAAAACAGGCCACATTGAGTACGTAGAACGAAGCTCTCCAAATGGATTGACACCATCAGATGCCAACGAAATTCTAACATTACGAGGTTCTTCTTTAAAAATTGACCATTTTTCCTTGATGTAATTCAATGCATAATCATCTACAGGAATTCGAAGAACATCATCTCAACTTCTGTTCTTTGCATGGAAATCCATAAACTATGCTATACTTTGGCACCTGAACAACGGCTGGAAATGTGGAATTATCGGAATATAACGAAGAACTTTGCGAGGCACATTCTTTGATGCTTTATCGGTTCGATATCTACTTATTTGACATTGTGGGCATTCATTTTCTAATGCATATTGTCCATAGTATATGATATGATCATTAGGACATGCATCAACAACATGATAGTCCATTCCAATTTCTTTCATAATCACAGATATTTCTCGATATGTGTGTGGAAAAATATTTGGCATCGGTAATATAAATTCACCTAACAATCTACAAAATTCAAAACAATAAGTCAATGTAAACAATATTAATCATCAATATCGCATCCATACTAATTTACAAATTAGAAAACAATAGCAATATAGGGGAAAAATGAACCTTTTAAGTATTTGTGAACATACAGGCATAAATAATTAACAAATTAAATACCTTAGTATCTGTGTGAGGCATGTGTTTGATAAACCATTCAAAACATTTAAGTTCACCAACAACAATATAGAAGATAAAATATTTATTGTTGAGCCTTCATAAAGAGGTTGACGTGACTTCTCAAGTAGAGGATCGACATCATGACTATCATCCTGGTTGTCCTCATCCATTGGAGCAAATGTGTCTTGGATCAATCTATGTATCTCATCTTCCTGATATGAATCACTAAAGTTATCTCCATCCATATCATCATTAATAACTTGATCAATAACTTCAATATTCTGATCTAGAAGTTCATCACTTTGCAAAGGAGTATTTCTGCTAGTACTTGGCAAATAACTCTTTGGAGGTCGACATTTTGGGGGCATCGTCTATATATTTAAAAACAAGGTAGAAAAGTTAGTGTGTATATAAAATATAAAAATCCCGATAACAAATATTACTAAAACTCATGACATGATGATTATTACAGAGAATACATTAATTATTGAATCCTCTTACCAAGGGATGATATTCATAACCCCCTTTGGCATGCCCCTTCTCCCTACAATTTCTTTCAGCTGTTGTTATTAAAAGTCTTTTTCTTTGCATGCCCCTGCAATCATAGCAAGGGCAATAACATTTTCCATCACCTCTCGCCTCTAATGCCGCTCTTAACCGAGCAAGCTTCCTGTCATTTCGTTCATAGTGACAAATCCTTGTACTGACAAGTAATTGTCTTACCTACACCATACCAAACAGTAAGTTGTCAATTTTTTATATTTTAGCTACTCCTTCATGATATTTTAGCTACTCCTTTCGATTATGATATGTTTATTTACAGTGACCCACAATCCTCACAATTATTTCTTCGACTAAGACATTTTGACATGCTTTTTTATTATTATTATCGATTAACTATTAAGATCGATATGCTTCAATTTGTACTTTAGAGTAGTGTGTACTGAATCACCATGGAAAATAATTACACACCATTTAACGAAAGTGGTCAAAATTTCTCAAACTTAAATCACTCGACACCATACACTAGCCTCTAAGTTGTTTTGTAGAGAAAATGTCAATATTTGAAATTCACCACTAAAAAAAGAATGCCAACCACGTGTCATCCATAATTGGGTTGGGTTGGTTTAAATTATGACATGTTGATTTGTAGCTACATACAATGGTCACAATTTTATGCTACTTACAGTGGTCACGGTTTTATTTTCTAAGACACTTTGGTATGTTCTCATTTTTCATTGTCTGACTAGTAGATTTCATCATGTTATCGTAGATTTCATCATGAAATTTTTATATTTTAGCTACTCCTTATTAATAGTGTATAAACAAGTTACATCAACTACAAACTAGAGTTAATCACTACCTCTAGAATTGTGTGTGATTATAAAAAATTGAGAGAAACAACATCACATAAGAATACAATGTTATATGACTAACCTAACCTAATACTAGACTAAAAATGTGACATTAATATATATAGGCACAACATCATAGAAACAAAAAAGTTAGAGAGATAACAAGGTCTCTAAAGGATATAATTAGACTTAAGAGGATTTTTTTTCCACTTTCTATTTCAAACATTAGTCCAACCGGTAAAGTTTTTATGAGTTGGTGGTTTTGTAATAAGGATTAAATTTACATAAGGAATTGTAGGATCAAATTAATCTAGATTGATAATGACATCTCTTTTTAATGTTTGAATTGACTTATTGATGGAGTGATTTACCTCTTCTTAAAATACTTCTTCGGAAAATATTTTTCTTGACATTTCACATGAATTTCCATAGAATATACTAACTAGATCCAAAAACCAATGACATGAAATATGGTACTACACATATAATATATTATGAAGGGAAAAACAAGCTACATTAAATTTCATTTGAAAAAAAATTTACAAGTTAAATGAGTACATCAATAAAAAAACATACTAACTTTGCAAGTTCAAAATCTGAGCTATGTAGATCGAGAATTGGATTTGTTCAACCGATGGGTGACGGAAAAAATAAACAGCTCAAACAAAATCCATGAATAGTGTCACAACTATAGAAATTGTGTTGCAAAGTCTCTTAAAGTCAGGTATATATAGATCAACTAGTCAACTAGCCATTAGAAGATGTTTTTTGAGATAGGAAAAATTTTCATGGCAATAGAGACGAACTTTCGTGGCAATAGCGACAAACTTTCATGGCAATAGAGACGAAAATCCTGCCCAATTTAAAAAACCTATTCGTGGCAATAGCGACGAAATTTCGTGGCAATAGAGACGAAAATCCCACCCTATTTAAAAAAACATGAAAATAATGGAAACGTGGAAACATTTCGTGGAATAATCCATCCATATGTAGTAGTGAAATATCCAAGCAGATGATTCATAGGAGCTTGAGGAGGGGGAGTACCTCTTCCATTGAAAAAATTGGGTGAAGGGGATCCCACTACATTTCATTGTCGATAGTGGGAGCCATGAGAAATTGATCTTGGATAAGTTCATCAAGAGACTAAAGCTGCCAACAATGCCACAACCTCAACAATATGCCATCATTTGGTTGAGCCAGGGATGATACATTTGTCTCAACCAACAATGTCTCCTATCCAACAAAATCAAGCCCTTCAAAGATGAGGTATTGTGTGATGTTTCCCCACTCGAAGTTTATGATGTTATTTTAGGATAGACTTGTATGTAAAAATTTCATGCTATTTACGAGTCATGGCCCCGTAGTGTCATTGTTACTTTGGGAATTTATCCCTATAGGCTACCAGAGGTAGTTCTAACTACTATAATTTCATTGATCTCAGAAAAATAGTGTTGTAAGGTAATCTCTCAGACTTCAAAGTTTGTCCTCTTCATGGTCCAATTAGAAGGTGAATGAAAGGTCATTGTGACAACCTCTGCACAAGATATTTCTACATAGTAGAAGCAAGTGGACAAGGTTGTAGTAGAATATAGAGATATCTTCACTTCACCTATAGGGGTGCCTCTACATAGTTATGTCAATGTTTTTTTTGACTTGATACATGGTGTGCCCTTACCCAATTGTCCAATATATAGGCACTCCCTTATGGAGAATGAGGAAATTAAGTGTCATATTCAAGAGCTCATCCACAAGGGCCACATTCAAACAAGATCTTCGCCTTGTGGGAGCCCAATTGTGCTGGTACATAAGAAGGATGAGACATGGCGAATCTATATTTATTATAGATCCCTTGACAAGATCATTGTCAAGAACCAATACTCGATCCTTTAGATTGAATATTTTCTTGATCATATTAAGGGTACCGATTTCTTTAGTAAGATTGATCTAAAGTCTGACTTCCACTAGGTTCCGATAGAACAAACCGATGTATGGAAAGCAACCTTCAAGTCTAAATACCTAGGAAGAACATTTGCAACACATCTAACAGGTCTTGAGCACCCTACAAAAACACAATCTATACATTAATATGGATAAATTTTCATTCAACATGTAGCGAATTCAATACTTGGGGTACATAGTGGATGAACATGGGGTGCATGTGGAACCAAAAAATATCCAAGCCATCCACATGTGGCTATCTCTAAAGACTATGAAAGATATCCACAGATTATTGGGCTTATTATCACATAGTTTGTAGTTTGGTAAAATCCCAACCAAAGAAACAAATGTGTGACACAACTGGGAATACCTATCACTATCACCTCAATAGATATCCCCCTCATTTTAGTGAAGGAAAAGTCCAACACAAGGGAGGATTCTCGGGTGACCCTAAGGGGATTGCAAAGGGGAAAGAAAGGAGCTAGAAGAACACTCGTATAGGTTAAAGTCAATGTGATACTTGAGGCTTGAGGAAAGAGTCTTTGGAATTGGTAAGCAGTTTCCAAGGTCATGTACCCACACAACAGTGTTAAACAAACCAAAACAAGACAATGTATGATGATATAAACCTCAAAACCAATGGGGAATAAACAAGAAACCTTGCTGTCCAAAAATTGCAGCAGTACGGAAATATATATAAATAGTAAAGAAACTATGAAAACTACAAATTAAACCATCAAAATCAAGTATATGATGTTGTAAAATAAAGATAGAAAATAGTAGACAATATTCCGATGTTTGAATCAAGAATTTGATAGCAAGAGAGGGTTGTTAATGAGTGTTATCAACATAGTTTTATAACAGCCTTATGGCTGTAGAAACATTTTGCTACAAAATCAATTCCTAACCATTAAAATCAACAAGTAAGCAACCCAAACAATATCTCTTAAACACTAGATCAATTATCACAACATGCAAGTGAACTTTAGTGGTAGAAAAGTGAGTAAAGAGTAAGAGAAAGTGATTTTGTTGCAACCCTATTGGTTGTAGCTTAATGCTTGTTATCGAAGCTTGATTACTTATCAAATCAAGATGCCCTTAGGGAAAAATATAGCTTAAAGCATGTAAAACTTAGATCCAACCTCAAATAATCAATATCTTTAAATTCACATTTACCAATGTAACAATATTCAATCTACAATGCAAATTAATGCCTTATATATTGGGTTATGGAGTCACTTTCTTTAAGATAGGTTTTATTACTCTTCTAGGGGTGTAATCCCTTTTAATCCCTATAGAAAAAAAAATAAGCAAGGTATTTCACAAGGGTGTAAGCCTTTCTACTCCTCATAGCAATCCTTAAGCCTTTTCAATGACAATAAAAGAAAAATCGTTGATGGAGGGTGTATGCCATTTTTGGAGATATTACACACACCTAGGATTTTCCTTTCATTTTATTTTCCTATGTTTATTTGGTTATGTTGAGGGTCCCTTATTTTGTTATATTCTCCCCCCATTAAGGATATTCTCTCTTAGACAAGGGTGCCACATACCCTCCAATCAACTCTCAGTTATCGTTTAGTTAGACTAGTTGAGTGAAGTGTTGCATGCAAACTTTGGTTTTATCACCAAGTGTTGCATGCTAACCTAGGGATCATCACCAGTAAGTCATATTCCACATGTGTGAGTGATCTCCTCCTTATTTCACTCCAGTTTTTCTATTTAATTGGTGACTACATGGCTAGTTAACTAGGACTAGGTGGTAGTTGACTCCAGTGATTGCCGGTGTGTGTCATATCTCTCTATAACACTCCTAATGCACATTGGTTGACTACTACGATGATTTATTTGTGTGATACAAAGTATATCACTTGTATTGTATCATTTATCTCATTCGGTTAATAGAAATTCTTTCATTGTTTCCTCCATTTTTTTGTTTCTTCTCTTCACACCATTGCAAAATGGGTATGCTTAATTATTAGCTAGATGTTATATGTAGGTATCTCATAAACTCTACATGGTATAATATCCCACAGGCTGCTAGAAAGGATCACCACGAACACTCTTTTGCAGGTACCGAAGATGAAACAAAACAACAGGAAAGATGGAATTTCGTGCATCTGCAATTCTAACACCATATAACTACTTTGACTGGAAGCCAAGAATTACCCACATGCTCATGGGTAAAGGCTTGTATCGAATAACCATGGCCACGGAAATAGAACCCACCTCAACAGTGGAAAAAATACAAATACTTCAACTGCATGGACAATGCTTATGGTCTCCTATGCATGTCTATTTCTTTCAACCTATGGTTTCACATCGATGTGTGCAAGGCACCAAATGATATTTGGATCATCTTGGTTGGACTCTTTGGCGAGAAGGATGAAGTGAGGGGCCATTTTCTTGAAGTATAATTGAACTCCTTGGATCTAAAGAAATTTGAAAATCTCCAAGATTTCTTCATCAAATTTAAATCTATGCTCCATGAATTGAAAAAATGTGGTATCAACAAATCCAATGCATAAAAAAAATTGATTCTTGCTATAATGGAAAAACTTAGAGCATAATATAAAATATTTGTCTCCACATTTCATTCTAATAGATTCACTCTAGGATCAACTTGGACCATTCCTTCATTGTCAAAATTTATTTAGGCTTTGACACAAGAGCATGATAAGCTCATTCATATGGGCATAATTGTAACACCCCTCCTAGCTAAGGACAACTACACAGTCAACCGGTGAAATTTTTTTTTGTTAAAGTGTGTGCGCGTGTGTAGAAGAAACAACCCCCTCGACTCTAGGTCAACACTCGAACCAACAGGACGCAAGTCAGACGAATACAATCAAGATGACCCAACCATCATAACGACAACAAGAAGCAAAACGC